>CM021102.1:445457310-445579900 GCA_007115665.2 Sequoiadendron giganteum | reverse complement strand
AATTAGCCACCAGCAAAGAGCAACTGAATTCCAAGCACAAAACACCCCCTGATGAAACTTGAAAGGGCACAGAGAAAAGGGAACATTCCCCACCCAACCTCGACCACCATGCTTGAAAGAAGGCAGAAAAAAGACTAGAGAGGAAACCACAAACCCCACCAAAGGAAATAGCCAAAAAATACACAAGTCCAAAGGCAAGGGAAGCCAACAGAGGGAGACAACCAAAAGAAACCTCACACCACTAAATATGACCCAAGAAGGGGAAACTATAGGAATAAGAGACCAAATATTATGTAGCCCACAAACCAGAACACCATCAGAATGAATCATTGAAGGACAGGGAGACTCAAGTGATTCTCAAGTCAAGAAAATACCATCAGCAAGAAGTGAAAAGCTCCACCTCATATCCTTACCACCCTATAGAGGACCACACCAAACATGAGATAGGGCAGCAACGAACCCATCACCATCACATTCTTCATCCCTTTGATCATCCTTGCCCAATTTTCCCTTTCTCCCACTTGTACCACTCTTGCTCGTAGCCATCCATGACATAAAAACCAAGTTAATTAAATTTCATGTCTTTAACATAAGAGTTAATGGGGACTTGGATAGTGATATTATGCCATTTTCTCAAGGTTTCGAAGAAAATACACTTTCTACAAAAGATTTTTGAGTGATCATGGATCTTTGTGATATCATAAAACAATGAAAAAGATGCTTGTGTCAAAAAAAAAAAATCATGTGGAGCAACTACGATAGGTTCAAAGAGTTTTTAGTGCCTACTTGATAAAAATTGTTCTCATGCTAATAATATCAAGTTTGTTCAACAAATAAGGAAACGAAGAAGGTTTTCAATGAATTTGTGTGCAACCCTAATGGTAGTACTCAAATTTATTTCATAGTTTTTCTTGAAAAATCCTTTTTTCAAAACTTTTCATCATGGATACACCAATATTTATTGATTTTGTTGAGAATCCAAGGCCAAAATTCAAGAAATAATCATTAAAAACTTCTATGACTGACAAGGATGGAGCATTTTCCCATGTTCCTATTAATTTATTGCATTCTAAAGATATCCACATCTATATTCACTCAAACCCTAATGAGTACAATCGTACGAGTTTGGAAGATTTTAGATTAAATCATCTCTTGGGTGATGATTTTTAGCTCAAGCTAGAGCATGCAAATGTAGAGGAAAATTGATTAGATGTATGGAAGGGTTTCCCCAATTTTTTCTATAAAGATGAATGGGTTATAATTTCCTTGATTCAAATCCATGAAGATATATTTTGGCTTGATCAATCCCACTTGATCACAAAGGAATCTATCTGGGTTGTGCTCCATTAGACCTATGTTGACACTGAAGGTTATGAAGAATGAAGAGATTATTAATATTGCAAGAGAAAAAGTTACAAAAGAGCCCTAACTATGGATGAAAAAACTGACCTAGGGGTTTAGTATGCCACACTGGGCATTGCATACAAGGTTTATTTCATAAATATGAAGGATATACTACTGCTACCACCATCTACACAACTCATCACATGCTAAAGGAAGGAAATGACTATGATCTTCATGATCTCTTATGATAGTAGTTGTTGGATAATTTACAGAAAACTAAGGAGACATGATACAACTTCTAGTATGGCTCTCTAGTTATTTTTCTTATGTTCTATTTCATGAAAGAATTACCTTATTTTAAGAATATGGTATGGAGAAGGGATATTCATGTTACACATCACATTAGGGATCACATGCATATTTTTCCAAATATCAAACACAGTGACATAATATTTTGCATTTCTTTAGAACATTCTAAATTGAAATGTAAATGAGGGATATGATATCCACACAAGTTGAAGAGAGATACAAAAATGATATCATTTTTATGGTGGATAAGGACAATTTCTACATGGAGGTAGCTGAACCAAGAACTTCATGGATAAAAAGGTTACACTATGAGGTCTCTAAACCTGACTAGGTTGTATATGTTGATATCTTTCTCAACAAACCTTGGGATCCCACAGTTGAAATGTTTGTCACATATGATGAGATAATCAACAAAATGGTGAAGAATAAATTTGAGGAAAAGTTGGAAAATATGAAGATAGAGTTGGAAAATATATTTGGTACTCTCGAGGGTCATGTGGTTGTGCCACAATCTTTTGCCACAACTCCACAAACTCCACAAGCACATAGAAGGACAGGTAGGTCTATCTCAGCCACTACTACTTCTCTTAAACCTTTTAGATGTACTAGTACATCTCCTAGAAGAAGTATGACATCTACTATAGTACCAATGAAAATAGAGAGGAATAATCCAAGACCTAAGAAAAGGAAAAAATGGAAAAGATTAATCATGTGAATGTGGATGATGATGAAGAGAATAAAGAAGTAAAATATGTTATTTTGAAAAGAGATAAAATAACAAGACAAGGAGAAGAAGAAGAAATATCCTTGTAAAAAATGAAATGAAAGGATATTTTTGAGGAGAAGACTATTAAGACTCTTCTAGTCAAACATGACCCTCTTGATTTTGGTGCAAAATTTAATGGAATTTCATCTAGATGCTCCTTCAGAGGACAAGAAGACAATTGAAAAATAATTCATTGAATATATGCTAAAGAATAACATTCCTTTTAGTGACATTGTAGACAAAGCTCTGGATAGCCTAACTGAGGCTTTACAAAAAATAAGAGACAATACCATTAAGCCTAATCAAGGTCTAAAACCAAAAGTAATTGACAAGGCTAGGATTCTTTTTTCCCAAGAAGAAAAAGACAAGATTGTTCGAAGACAAGCCAAGGGACTCCACACCAAAAGAAGAATAGATCTGTTGATGAGAATGGATGAAGATGTTAGAAGGGAGATTCAAAGTGAAACTAAAGATGCGACAAAGAAAATAATGGATGAATTAAAAAGTGAATTCAATATTGATTCACAAAAAATAAATTACACAAATGTTGAAATGAATGTACCAATGCCTCTGATAGAATAGGAAATTTATAGAATGAATAGGTTCTCAAAAAAATTATAGCATGAAATGTGTCATGCCCCAAAATTTTAATTAAGAAAACTCACATATTTTTTTAAATTACATTAATTAAGTTAATTACCTCTCTAAGTATTTAGGGGGGTAGAAATAAATTGTACTCTATTCTTGATAGTCACATAGGCATTATTATTCACTAACAAAGGATGGATGTATACCAATAGTCTTGCCACTAACATCAGTGTTGTTTGTGTATTCAATCGAGTAAAATTTTAATTATAATATTATGAATACTACAAATTATGAATATCATTAATGTTTTGACTACTAATAGCCGACTACATTGCATGGCATCTTTAATCACCTAATTTCCTAGCTTATCCTATTGGTTTAGGTATCCTTGATCACCTTAACAAAGGTCAAGTTTACCATTTCATTCAAATACTTAAATGAATGAGGAAGAATTTTAATTATAATTTATTTATTTTATTTCCATTAATGTCCCTTGAACGGATATACGATTGAGGTGATAGATCTCAACCCTCTATTATTTGCCAAATATACATATTCTATCTATGTGAAATATTCCATATATTCATGTATAGTTTTCCTTTTTGATAGTCATAATTCATCTTATAAATTATTGTTTGCATGAATAATCATCTCATGCAGATACATTAACATTTGGTTTGTGTCTTCAAATTTCATTTTCATTTATAATGGTAATATCATGTTATGATCGATTATCATATCTATAAATCATAATAAAAAAATAGTATTTATTTTTTAGGAAAAACGCGTAACACCTATATATAATATATTAATATATGAAAAGGAAAATGCATAGGAAAATCTGGGAAATATCATCTAGCATCAAACATAATAATTTACATAAAGGCTACAAACTAATCCTCTTCAATGTGTACAGGGGAGCAAAAAGAAGGTTCCAGAGACAATTTGAAAAATGGCTTCTTACATTTTTGCACTAGTGTATAGTGGTTGTCCTCAGAATCCATCTCAGAAGATGAAGATTTACTCAATGGAATGTTCAGATTCCAATCCTCTACATGACACTTTTGTGCCACAACTTCCTCATGATCCCCAAGCTTGTTTCATTTCCAAAACTTCACACCAGATTTCAACCCAAGTGGAGGAAGCTTTTTCTAATCTTGTTTAAGATTTCCAATCTTCACATCAGATTTTTCTGAAAGATTTGTTGATGTAGTAGGATCATCAATTACTTTCTTCTCAATTTGAGAGGGCTTTGAGAGGGCATCTTTCAACCATGAAGCCTGCTTTTTAGCTGATTTACTTTTTATGTGACATGCTAAAACCACATGAGCTATTTCAAAAAATCTTCTACACTAGAAGAGAAGTCCTTCATAATACAATAGTTGATTCCATGAATGTCCAAAAACATTAAGGATTATATTAGCAAGAATTTCCTTGGAATGATCCAAGTGCACCAAAATTAAAGCACAATTACTATGAGAAAAAAATGTAGTTTTCTTATCTACAACCAAGAAAAATCCTAATTATTTTCCAATAGATTTGAAACAAGAAAGGATCCAAAATTGAAGTGGCAGATTTGGAAGCCTAACCCAAATTGGCATAATGTTGAAGGATTCAAAAGAAAGGTTTGAGGCTAGATGCCAAGGTTTAAGAAAAATGTGGTGTTGTTTCCAAGACCAATGGTGATCAAACAAAATGAAGTCCCTATCTTTGGTAGAGTCAAAAGTAGCAATGAAAAAACCCTAAGCACTAAGAAAAAAATTCAAAGAATTTTTCCATAAGGGGTGCTAGTTTTCCTTTATCCAGTTGTTCAAGTCTTAAATAGAAGGCCAAAATTGATTGAAACGGCATATTAAGGCATGAGAAGATAAATATTCCTCTACTTGTAGCACTTCATCCACAAAATTCAAAACAATGGATGCATCTACACATTTGAGGGGTTTAAATTGTAGACCCTTATTACCTCTTGAATCAGGAAAAGTATTGAAAGATACATGAGGCTCATGCATAGTTGCACATACCTTTGATTTGAAAGATCATTTTGGAATTTTGTTGGAGAATCTAGATTCATGATAACTCTTTTCATTAGGAGTATCTACATCTATTTCATTTGTAGAGGAACATTGAGAAGAAGCTAATTTTCCTAACAACTCAGTAGGCTTAGGAATCACAAATGAGGGGGAAAATCTCCAAGATGGCTATAGACAGATGCATGGGGTTGTTGAACCACTTACAAAGGAAGAGATAACATCTGACCATATTAAAGAGGGGCGCTTACTTCTTGGTTTCTCTGAAAGGCACCATCATGAGGGAACCAAAGGGTGCAAACCAATAGCCAAACCATCTACTAAAATAGATTGAAATCCCACTGGCCATGTTGGAGAAGATCCTTCCACAACACCTTTCAAAAAAGTAGCTTGAAGCCCTAATGAATGAGTTGGAGAGGAATCATTCATGACAACAAAGTTATCCCTTTTGGGAATTCTAGTGCGCACATTCACAGCTAAAGTAATTAGATGAGATCTATTGCAGAGAGTTGTTGTGCATAGTCTTTTGAAAATTGGATCCATTATGGGAGTTGTTGCTATGGGAGCCATTGTAAATAAAATGTTTTAAAATGTTTATGGAAAATTCCATTCCTATACCCCAAGGTAGTGGAGTAGGAACTGGCACACTATTTACTAAACCACACCTTTCCCACTACGAAGTGGAGTCGAATATGTGACCTTGAGGGGTGCAGATCCCAAGCCCTAGCCAACTCTGCTACAAGTGGTGGCTAATCATTATTTTATTAATCATTTAAAAAATCCCAAAGCCCCAAAAATAGTATTGAAATTATTTGAATAATCATTTAAACATCAAGAGATATTTGTATTATGAATAATGAGACTATTATAAACTAGTCAACTAGACTATAAGAAAAATTTTATTAGCTAAGCATCTTCTAAACATAATAAAAGAGTTATTATTTAAACAAGTATTATACATTAACAATGTTGTTAATATCATATATCTACTTCTCTTTTTTTGGTTTCTAGGTGTCTCACTTCTCGAGATCCCCCTTGTTGGGCCTTTATAACTATTTTGTATATGGGTACTATCCCTTCAAGACTTTAATTTAATCAAAAAAATGATGTTATCATCATCCAATCACTAAATTAATACTATATGTATATATATATTAATATAAATGTGTATCCTATAAATTATATTATATATTAATAAATATTATATTTGGGGACAAATATACTTAGAAACTATAAAATATGGACAAACTAGATATTGGATGTATTACAATAGTTACTTATGATGACTAGTTATAAGAAAAACCTAGCAAGTGTGGACATATTTCATCTCAAAAAAAAACATATATGTAGTATCATTTTGACTAATACAAAAAGTTCTTAGAAGCCCTTACTCCTCCATATGATAGATCTCCACCAAGTTTTCACCTTTCTCTTCCTAAGCATCCTACAATTATTGAACCATGGGAAATAGATGCGGACTTGCATTTTCCTTTATCTGAAGTGTGTTGTGCTAGAACCCGTGGAAGTGACTGTCATGAGTTCACTGCATAAAATCTTTCATGGTGTTCATGGGCAATGGGAAATGCAATAGAATGGTATTTTTATTTAAAATTTTCCACCATTGTATCTCCTAATTAATGATAATTCCTATATATGCCTTATTTAGATACCTAATAGTGTTCATCTCAAAGGATTTCTTAATTGTGTCATACACTAAGACATATGCCCTTTTATGTAGTAAAACATTCCTTGCAAATAGGTCGCCAACATGGCCTTGACCTTTCTATAGATCATATGCTTGTACACTCCTAAATAGAGCATTATTATCTAGAAACACTTTATTATCACCTTGTTTTCAATTTTTCAACAAGTTCATGGCATTCAATCAAATCAATGAGTTTTTGAGATAAAAATGGAAACAATTTGTGAAGGAAACAAAATTCTCTAAGACTTTGGGTGTATGATTTATTCTCCTACAATACTTTAGATGTATTGTAGAATATGAGGGCAATGAAATTTTAATACGTATTGACAACTACATAATTCTAATATTATTAATAATATTACAAATCCTAAATTAAGCATTAGTAATATTATTGTTATTTTGTTAATGCTTATGCCTTAATTACTAAAATTATTATATATTGAATCTAATAAATAATTAAGCCTTATTTATGGTAATAATATTATTTAAATAATATTTATAAAATATTTCAAATACAATACATTAAGTTAGCACCATTATTTAATATTATTTAAAAATAATGATTTTACTTTAAGGCCACTTGTTAAATTAAATTAAAAGAAAATTTGAAACCATAGTTCCTCCTTTATGGTGGAGGATTAAATTGACTTGATGCATTTTTTAATTTTAAATTTTTAAGAAATAATAAATGTTTAATTGTAAAATTCTTCTAAAGTGAATTTAAGTTATCACTTAAATAAGGGATCCTAATTACATTGTTCCCCACCATGGTCAAATCAGAAATTCACTTAAGATTAATTAATTCAACAACAAATTATCATTTAATGGAATGTGCACAAAATACTAGCCATTGGATTATATGAATCAAATCCTTTAGCTCTTAGGGAGACTCCAAGTTAATCCTAAATTATAAGGATATTCTTAAACCTATTTTCTTCTCACTTTCACTTCATTTGTTTGTAGGTTTGAATGAAGAAGGTGAAGAGGCTCTAATGAAGTTTGAAATAATTTGCCTCTCTATTTGTTTTATTTTTGGTTTTGAAGCTCTTATTTATCCCACAGTGATTTCTTATTTACCCCTCTTCTTTCATTCCTTACATAACCAATTTCTATTTTGAGTTTGTTTTCTAATCCCCCTATTTTATTTATTTGTTGTGATTGCAGGTAAACAATCTTTCCAATATTTCCTAGACAATATGCATATCTTCATAGATTTACACTATTTTTTTAATACAATAAGAAACCTTATTTTTCCCTAAAAAATTTTATTGTAAAAACCTTGAAAAATGCTACTTTTTTTGCAAAAATGTTATTATATTATTTTTAATTAAATGGATAACAAAATTTTAAAAAAGTTTAAATATATATTGTTTTTGTTTAAAACAATTTGGAAAATTGCAAGGGGGTGGCCTACAAGTGAACCACTCCCCATGGATGGGGTTGTCGCTCACCCCATCCCCATCTATGGCACCTGGGCTTTGGGGAGGCCGAGGCCCCTCCACTTTACTTAAATTTTTTTAAATTAAACTTTTAAATTTTTAAAATTTATTCAACTTGATTTTATACTTATATATATTTACATTATATAAATATCACACACACACACACATATATATATATATATATATTATATTTTAAATTTTAAATATATCACATATATAAATGATTTAAACTATATATGTCTATAATTTATATATATTATGGATATTTAATATACCCCATGCTCCCTTCAGGTTGTTTTTGATGTTTTACCTAACTTTCGACCATGCCCGATGGATTTTAGAGGCCTCCATGCTAGTCTTTCGGTGCTCTCGATTCACTGCCGCCACATGTCACCTAAGCGCTTATCAAAGGGAAACTTCCCTTCCTTTCTCTTTCAAGCCCCATTTTTCCCCCATCTGTCGAGAGATCAAGTGAGTTTGGAATTCTTTCATATAGCTCTCTTTTGGGCCCCGACTGCCTGCCACATAGCCTTTGCCAGTGCAAAATATTGGTGGGCCCCTCAAGTGGTGACGATAATAAGGACGCTGCCACATGTCTTCTCATCATAAGCTTTCATCAAAGGACAAGGAGGATGAACTGTAGGCTGTGAAATACCACCATGTGTTCCTTCAGCATAACCACATAAAAGAGAGGGGTGGTGCTAATTCCAAGCTATCATAATGTGCAACATGTTCTAAGTTATTTCATTGAAGAGGCAACACTTGTTTACATAGGGCAAGCCAGGACCACTGCCATCATTTACAAGGAATGCATTTGGCTAGCGAATGATTGGGTTCATGCTCGGGAATCTTTCGATTACAATGGCTATGATGAATCATTGTTGCAAGCATTATGATTCATGATGACAAATATTTTCTGTTACAAAATTTCAAGTGGTGGATGCCCCTGGCTATATATACTACTTCTTTTGGAAAGGGAGTTGGTTTTTATTGTTAGTTTGAAATATCTACAGAAGAATTAGGAAGACACCAGGCTTCTTTTTATTGGATAACTGTAAAGACTCACAAATTGTGCCCTTGTAATTTGGATTTTATGTTTCTTAACTATTGATAACATTATACTGTGTCATTTCTAGATAGTTTTTTTACAACTTCAATAATTTGAATAGAATGCTGATTTAGAACCATGTCTTCAACTCTTTGTATTCAGTAAAGCTTTGTGCAAACTATTTTATGTCATGAAATGAATTATTCAATTCTTTCTCTTTTAGGGTTTTTGTTTCAAACATAGTAGATTTCTTAACGGGCTCTTAGACTGCATCTACAAGATAGGTCTATCATGCCTTACATCTAAGTCTTGGCACATCACCCTAGTTAATCCTTTTATTTTATATTTGCTTCATTTTCCCATTCTAAACCTGCAATTATAGAAGAGATGACTTCTTTAAAATCTGGAGGTTACTCAGTTTAGTGTAATAGGTCCCGCCTTTAACTGAGTTTCCCACAAAGGGTTGTTACCTTGTCAATCTTTGGCATCAATAGTTTTTTTTTCTTGGCACACCCGGTGGGACCACGAAAGGTGCTTAAAACTTAAGCAAGTATATGAGCCATTGACCCATCACAAGATCCTAGACAGTAAACAACCCTCATTTGTTGGTACCTTTGTTAAGGTCAGTACTAACTAGAACCTATCACATAAACATCCTGAGCCCTCCACCAGCCATGTTGCCTATCACCAACTAAAATTATGTGGCATGGGACACCATAAGTCCTCTTTGAACACCTGTAGCACCTGTTGTTTGGGCCCCCATCCCAGTCTCCACTCTCAAATCTATCCCTAAGTTCACCGGAGATGGTTCAAGAATGCCATTTGAACATCTTCAAGATGTGGTGGACGTATGCTTGGTACATAGAGTTATGGACCAGAATGTAGCACTGAGGTTGCTGGCACCTTCCTTCAAAGGAAAAGCATCAGAGTGGTATTGCACTCTACCAGCTAAGTCTATCAACACTTGGGATCAACTTGGGGATCCTTTTTATGGAAGATTCTCAAACGACGGAGATAGGTCTTCCCAGTATCACCAACTAGAGATCATCAAGCAGGCTCCATATGAGGCCCTAACCAACTTCAATGCTTAGTTCCACATAACCTGGAAAAGAATTTAGGCTGCAATCCGCCCACCACCCAATCTAGAATTCATGTTTTACCTAAAGTTCATCAACGTTGATATCTCGATGATGATCCAGTCACTCGGCAGATACACTTTAGCCAGTGAATATAATGTTACAATTAAAGTAGAAAATAATCTGATCGATGCTAAAAATTTGACACCTCGGCCCATCATGCCTATATTTCCCAAAATACTAGCTTTGGCCTAGGGAACACCACCTATTGTGCCACTTTCTCCTCCTCAATCTATGTACACATATGCAAGCACATTGCAGAATGTCATACCTGGTCCCTTGAAGGATGGGATGAGTGACATAAAGGAGATGTTGTGGGCTATTTCCAATGAGATAACTATCATCAAATGCAACCAGGCTGCTCCTTCAAAGCTGGCCTATCAAAATTATTAGCGTAGAAGGCCATCTTATCAACAAAACAAGTTCTAAGGAGGCGCTCACGCAAATCCTCAAGCACAAGTAACAAGTCAAATAGTACCATTACCCACTCCATTGTAGAATACCAACCTAAGCTCTAGTAGAGAGCTGATTGTAGGAAAAATTAATTTGATCAATGATGGTAACCCCTAGTGTATTCCTTGTAGTAATTCACATATGCCCCAAAAATACCCACACAAAAATGTATAATAGAAGGTAGTGAAGCAGTGTAGGCAAGGCTCAATGCCAGATGATGGGAATTATGGATATACCTCTCCATAAATGGAAAATGTAGTACTTATCGCTCAAATGAAAGGGATGTCTCTTGAGCAAGAGACTGATATATCCCCCGACCACGCCCTCTTCTCATGGATGGAAGGAGAGGAGGTAGTGTTCACATTCAAAGCATCCACTTCTGATACCCCATAAGTGTAGTTCGATTACAACACTCGCTCCAAAGAGAGATTCATAGGCGAAACTGTCACCTCGCAATTAGTCAATCAAAAGTCTAAAAGTATTCTCAACTGCCAGACTTATGCCCTTACAGTGGTACCACAAAGTCCTCATCAAAGGGAGACCATAAAATAAAGGAATAAGGAGAAAAATAATCAGATTCCACCACCGTTGGATGTGGTGGAGCAGTTGAAAAACAATCTAGTAACGTTTCCCTATGGGAAATCCTAGCCATCCCGGAACATAAGACATTGCTACAAAGCACTCTCCAAGAAGACCCAATCCTTGAACTAAAGGAATAATCACTTCAAGGGGAGACTACTGAGCAGTCACCACCAACCAAATTTCTTGCGATTACCATGAAGGAGGCCTCTACTAAGGATCAAGAGGAAGAATCGATATTCAACGTCGGTGAAGGAAAATCAAAACCGAGGCCATTTTTCTTAACCCTTATTGTGGGTAAGAAGTTACTGCATAATTCCATGATTGACTTTGGCACTGGAACCATAGTCATGCCTAGGCTAATAGCTGAAGCCCTAGGATTGAGCTAAGAACCTTTGGAAAAGGGATTCATGGAACTAGATGGGAACATGGTT
This sequence comes from Sequoiadendron giganteum, assembly GCA_007115665.2. Lineage (NCBI taxonomy): Eukaryota > Viridiplantae > Streptophyta > Pinopsida > Cupressales > Cupressaceae > Sequoiadendron > Sequoiadendron giganteum. The sequence continues at coordinate 445,568,069 of CM021102.1, read as the reverse complement.
AATAATGTGGGGATCATTAAAGACCTCCCATTAACTATGTTTTCCTGCCTGAATATCACAGTCAAGAAGGATACCGTGATCATTGATATACCTCCAATATTCAGTCTATGTTTGTCCAAGGAATTCACTTCTAAGATAGGTGGATACATTTCTTTAGATTGGTCACACCTAATTATAAGGACCAAATATGGATCCAAAATGAAGCTGGTGTCCGAACCTTTGCAATATGAAAATATTGCAAATGAAGCTAAGGCAGTCTTTGAGTCTGTACACACCTCCATCACCAAGGAGGAAATGTATTGTGCTAAACTTCTAGAAGACAAAGAAGTCACTGGAGATCAGACCAAGCAAGAAGAGGTTCTTCTAAGTGAGTTCATTGATAAAGACCCTTTCAGCAATTATTATGCCACTCGACTAGGACCTTATGTCATTTATGACAAAGAACAAGCCATCCCAAAGGTGACACAAAAGCCTGAAGGAATTTCAACAACTAGACTGCAGTCACTACTTTGATGGTGCAAAATGCAAGAGTGGTGCAAGAACTAAAGTATTCATGGCTTCGCAAAGTAGTGAGGAGACAATAAGTCCTTTCCAATCCCAAATTTCCTCTTCCAGCAATAAGGTTGGATATGAAGGGATCATACTAGGGTCAAGGTCGAAAAAGAAAATGAACACCAAGCAAATGCATTTGTTATGGGTTCCTAAACTAATCATCAAGAAAATCCAAAATATCGATACTGAAAAGGATGGTTGTATGAGATCCTCTGGAGAAAAGGTCTGGGACCTAATTGAGAGCTTTGGAACTTTCAATATTCAAGCGGTTCCTCAAGAACACAATGATGATGCGAATTGCATGGCCAAAATCAGATCCCAATCCAAACTAGCACCCGACCCAATGCATAACAAATGCTCCGTATGACTAATACTCCAACTCGCAAATCTAGATGGTGGAAAAAGTTGGAAAGTGCTTGAGAATGATGAATACATAGCCTTGATTAGATCATAGTCAGAAGAAGTTACCAACCAATTCCAAGAAAGAATCTCCAAAACCGACGACAGACGAGACATACAACAAGCACTCCATAAGCTTCCAAATTTTTTGGTCACTCCTGAAAGCTCCCCCTTTGGAAATACTAGAAGTAATAAGATAAATCTTGTAGCAAATGAAGGCGATTACCCAGAGTGTCAAGTTAGAGATGCAAATAATTTTAAAATTAGAAAGAGCATCCTGCATCAAGATAAAGAAAGGCTCATAAATTTTTTAAAGGAAAATCAACAAGTATTGGCTTGGTCATATGATAGACTCAGAGGGCATGATCTTGGCATCGTCTAGTCTATGATAGAACTAGAAGGAGAGAATCAATTTGTGTGCCAAACATAAAGGCTAGTGAGTGTCAAGATTGAAATGCTAATGAACCTAAAAAGGTCAGTAAAGCTAGTCCTGACGTGGATTGTCTTCTCGGTTGAGCCTAGCATTCAGGTTTTTAGTCTTATATCGGTCGAAAAGAAGAATGGGGATATCTACCTATATATCAATTTCCACAACCCAAAGCAAGTGCTAGCAAGAAATCAACACCCACCACCCTCTATGGAGTCAGGTTTACACGACGTAGCAAGTGAAAGTGTGTTTTCTCTATCAGATGGTTGTCCAGACTAGAGGCTAGATGGTAGAGGTCTGGTGATAAAATTCAATCAATAGAAAGAAAAATGTGGTCAACATGAGAAATCTAACATCTTTAAGAAGATTTTGTTTGTAATGATTTAGTACAAGTGATACATGGTGTTCAAATCAAAGAGCGCATAAAGAAAAGCGATAAGGGTTCCCATTAGGGTAATTCACCTTAAAAAATCTATAGAACTCAATTAGATAGTTCTACTATGTAAATATGTAATTGTTGTGATTATTTTTTTTTTCTCTTTGTTTTTTTTTTTGTATGTTCAACTGGTCTTCCTAATCTGTGATATAGTAAAGACTCACATCGTGATATAGAAAATAACACGAATGCCCGAAGGGATAAAAATTATGTAGCAAGGAAGAGATGATAAACACAAGCTACATCTTCATTATATTTATATACTTCAAAAAGTATAATAGAAAAATGGCTCAAAGGCCATGCTTTAGAGGAGTATATACTTATATATTTATATATTTATATACTATGAAGACTTTTCTAGACTATATAAAAAAATATTAATGAAGTTTCGCAATTAAAGCAGAAAAAGAGAGAGTTTTCAATCTTGGGCAAAAACAAAAGCAACATCATCTAGCACCATCCAGAGACGCAATGATAGGTGGTGGAGGGAACACCATGTTCCTAAAGTTAGTGTACCAATCAATATCATAAAATGGCACCATGTTGTATAGCCAAAACAAAAAGTAGAAAGCATGGGTAAACTTTTGGCGATGGACTTCTCATGATTGAAGATGAAAACTGCTCAGAAACAACAACCACGGGACAACTGTGTCCTCTTCAATAAACCTGCAAAGGTTGCTCACAATCAAAATTCCTCTACCAAATGCATAGTCATTCAGATAATTCTTTGAGAATATTTTTGTCACCAAACGGATGATAAGTGGCTTGCAGACTTGAATGTCAAGCATCGATGCCACAAAATGAGAGAACACATCAGCATTTACTCTATACTTGTCCTCATATTTGAGGTAGTCACAACCCAGGACCCATTTCATAGCTACAATGGCCAAATAATGTTTATTCTTCATCATCCTCTTCAAACACCTAGTCAAAATTTCACCCAGGAAAGCCATTTGTGGTTTATGGGAGGTCAACCTAATTGGGGTATCCATGGTGTCAGATACTATATGAATGTTAGGAAACAACCTATGGAAGACATCTAAGTTTGAACTCTATGTGAATAATACGTAGACTACAATTACCAAATGCTAAGCGAATCACCTAATGTTGATTTTGCTAAAGGACTGCTAATTTAATTTCCCTACTTCCTAGGTGCCTATTTATAGACGCAACAAGGGATAAGCATGGTAATTTTCATACTATAAGAATAAGGTTAACTAGGCACCACCTCAAAAAATTCACCAAGGCTCACTCAAAATTCTCACCAAGTTGCGTCTGTAGGTACGAGTTGCTACGTACAAAATATTGGCAAGCTAATTAATTAGCACAAGCTACTGAAAGCTTTTGGTGGCAACCTTTTCGGCTGGATGGTGAGGTGTCATCCTGCTAGGTGTTCCTCAAACCTTGAGAAAAGATGCAAATCTATTTGATTCTTATCACATACTTGGGCATAATCATTTTTTTTGGGGTATTAATTACCACGACAAATAATGCCTATTCTTGTTTCAAATCACCCACTCAATTTCTAAGGAAAATCACTTTGTGGGTTGTAGGTACCTAGGGTCATTATGAATCCTTGTCATTTCAAAATGAAAAGTAGTTCATTTCCCACAAACTGAAAGGTTGGTAGTACATGTCGAATTTAATATAGAAAAATTAACTATCATCTACCACTCCAAGGAGGATGGAAAAGCTAAGTATTGCATGCGTTTGTATTAAAACAAAGAAGGCTTTTGAAACACAAGAATTGTGTAGAGAATTATCAAAGTGCAGAGTTGCTAAGAGGCAAGTAGAAAGTTTTTAGAAGTTTAAAAGAAAAATGGAATCCACTACCCATGAAGTAGCCCAGAACCCATAGATAAATGAGCCAGGTGAAACATCTCAAAGCTTGGTCGATGTGATACTGATGACACCTATAGTCAATATTTTTTAGGAGGAGAAATTCTACACTATGCTTGGGATCCCAGATAAGCCAAAATGGTTTTGAACGTGGGAAGCCAAGAAGGGCCCACTCAGAGATGCAAATTTGGTAAAGGAAGAGTGGGATAACATCTATGACCCCATCATCAAGACTAACCCTAAAGGCATGAGAGAAATGTATTTCATCATGATGAAGAACTCCTTCAAATATCAACTACCATTCAAGAAATGACACTACAAACTTCCCCAATATATGGTCCCTTATGTGCACCATTGCCCAAAAATAATTCATGAAAGTATTCAGCGCTTCAATTTGGTGACTGCAACCATTAAAGGAAGAAGGTTGAAATTCATGCTAACTACGAAGGCTCTTAGGCACATGTTGTGCATTCGTGAGATGGGCACCAGAGAATGACTAATGAAGCCCTTCAACCAAAAAAAGGGTTCCAAATTCTAGAAGGGTAGGAGGATTGCCCTCGACTTTTATAATACAAATATTGGAAGGCCCAAAAATTTCCAACAACTATTAAGAATTCATAACCGACGTGTTGACTTCACCCAGGCGGATATGCATGATGCCTTCTCAATGCTAGCTTTTGTGTGTGGTTTGGACAATGACATATTGGTGTCTAAAGCTTAGTTGGGCCTCGGTTTCTAGCTCAAGAGCTAGAAGGAGCCTTTCTGGTATGATTTTGCAAAAATGATTATCAAAGATATGAAGAAATATATTGGAAAGTTCGATATTGTGGGTAAGTTTAGGTATCCTTCTCTTCTTGCCTATATGTTTCTATATCAAAATCCTGATTTCTTCAAGGAAAAAATGGAATTATAGATATTTGATGAGAAAAATCATCGGAAGCTAGTTACAGTATGAACTCCCATCCTCTGTTCCACCTACGATTATTATGTATTTTTGGATAAATTCCTGATTCTGCTCTTGCGTGATCTAGGTGAGGATAATGATTACTATTGCCTGACGAGTGATTAGTCCAGCTGGATGTGATCCCTATTCCCAAAGTGTGATTGGTTCCTCAGTGAAGAGTTCACATGTGTCTGAGTACGTGGATTTTTTGAAGAGCTAATCCGACTCCTTACATCCATGATCAATCGGGTATTAGCCCTTGAGGTTTTCCAACAAATGGCTATTATGGACTATACCTTTTTCTCTGACCTGAAGAAGAATAAGAGGGGATTTTATGAGTGCCCTAGGGTGAAGCCACAATAGTGGTTTACAATTCAAATGAGGAAGGAAAACTCACAAAAAATTACCCGAAGGCAAAAAAAGTGATTTTAGTGGTTCGTACAAACCTTCTTGTTCGACCGAACCAAAAAGGGGTTCACTCGAACCATGGCTCGACCGAACCCTTTTGAATTTTGGCTGCCACAAAAAAAAATTACATTGCATGGGAAAGGGGTTCGAGCAAACCCCTAAAGGCTCGCTCGAACCCCTATGGGTTCAAACGAATCCCCTTATCCATAATCCCCCATCTGAGACACAAAAAACCCCTAAATTTTGGGACTTCAGAGCTCGGGTTGAGGATGATAATGGAGGAATCTTCACAAACCCAACTAGAACTAGGTAGTCCTTATAACGAGCTATCCAATGAATATATTTTTAATATGTTCTAGTTTTATTATGTATGTGTTTTTTTAGTTTTATTAAACATAGGTTTTTCACCGAAAATCAAGCTCTCTATTTTGCACATGTGGAAAAATACTAGATTATCAAAATAATTTTTTTAAAAATACATTGAGGTTGGGTATTGGTGTCCTTGATCCATCAAAAAAAAAAATTGATTCATACAAAAAAAGTTATGTTGTACTATACAGTCCACCTATGTTAGAATTGCAATTGGTTTGACTTTGAAACTTGATTAAGGAAAAAATATTCAATAAAAAAATATGAGACCAAATGAAAGTGCTAGATATCATAGTTAAAAATCTAAATTCTAAAAAATTAGAATTTTATCCTTCATACAAAAAAATTTATGTTGTATATGATGAGCATCACTTTTTAAAAATGTTGTTTTATGAAAAAAACCAGTTTTTGAAGGAGATGGAAAAAAAAGTGCAATCTGATTCCAAAATTTTTGAATTTTTTTTTTAAGAATCTATAGACAAAATGTGATGAGACTCTAGTTTGCATAATTTTCAAATTCCTCACATTTTAGCCGCTATAGGTTCTCGAATATGAAGAATTAGTTAAAAATAATAATTGTAGTGTCCAATTTGGCCAAAAATTGTAAACCACTATTGTGGGATCAACCCCCATGAACTACAAAACAATGATCATGGAAAAGAAGAAGTTAGTAGAGCTACTAGAGGCTAAGCTAGCACACCTCAGGTTGGTTTTCATTTGCAATAAATGGGACTACAACCTCAAGGATGATTTGGGAAACAAGTTTATTAAGGTAAAGCATAGCCCTCAGCCATACTAGGAAACACGGTGAAATCTGCTTGAAGATGCCAAAAAAATCTGGGTGGACCTAGTGCTCATGTCGACAGATAATTAGATGCCAACATGGCTTGGTTTATATCTCATCAAGGGTAAGGTAGATGAAAATATTTGCATAGGTACTACCCTCTGAAATAGCTTCGTGAGGTAACAGTGATAAAAGCCAAAAAAGATTAACGATTTTTGGATCTATCACTAGGAGATCAAGAACATCATCAACCCTTTCTACCATTCATTAGTTTTTGACACCAATGATTAATTGAATACCCTCTAGAACTAGGAACATCTAGATTCCAATGCAAGTGATGCAATGGAGCCCAACCCTCAGGATGCCTGCCACGGTCTGACAAGGGTAAGTAAAAAAAAAAATGGCAATGCAGCCTAGCACAACTATTAGGAGTGTGCAAATGAATATTTCATGATTAGGTTCTTCAAAATCTTGACTCATGGCCATGAGGAGCCTAGAGTGACGCAGCAATCTAAAAAATTAGTGGATGTGGAGAACCCTCCTCCGAGAAAAAGACAGTGCACTAATACCGCTTCAGGAGGTGACCTGCACGAGGCTACAATTAGCAAAGCATCAGAGATGGAATCAACCGCTCAGGTATCTTTCTCTCTCTCTCTTCTTGGCTCATAATCTCTTGTTTCTTCCATAGTCCCTACATCACCCATCACTCCAAATATGAGCCCATCTTTCTCTGTCCCCTCTACAATGGCTATGGGAGGTTTCTCCTAGTTTTCTCATATCAGACAAATGGTTTGCACTTCCCCTCGAGGTTCCCCATCACTAGTCAGAGCCCCTTCAGCTACCCTATCTTCCTCCTCATTTGCATCCATATCTTTTGCCCCATTTTTGTCTGAGGTCGCCGTCCCTATTGCATCATCTGAGTCCATTCTGACTCAGCCGTCCCAACTATTAGAGCTTGGTGCATCTCCATTGCTGCCACCATTTCCCATGAGCCCCTCCATGCCTTCATCACCTGGGATTTGGGGCATTCCTCCCTTCTCTCAGCTCATGATTCCCCTTCCAAGGAAGAAAACATCTGAGGTCACTTGCCTCTCTTTCCCTTTTGCTGTCCCTCCTATTGCACCCTTTGCAGGTGAACACATTAGATCATCGGCTTAATTCGTGTCTTAGAGTGATACAACAAAGAAATCTCAAGCTCTCTGACTCCAGAAACAAAAGGAAAAATATATCAAGAGACTAGCAGAGCCCAGAGTCCAGACAATTTATAATGAGGCTCAACAAACATTTCATTTCACAACCCTGCATCCAAATGTTGCCAAACTACAAGGAGAAATGAAACCCGATGACTATGACATCCATGGCATCAGACTATACTTGCATTTTCCCTGACCACAGGATAAAGTTGAGCTAATGGAAGAAACACAATGGGTGATGACTACCAACTTCATTAATTCTGGTCACAAATTGAAGAAGGTGGAGGATGAGCTCAAGACCATCAAGGCAAGGCTGGAAGTCTTGTTGGCCAAAGACAAGGCATGGGAGATAGAAAGGGAATGCCTTGCACAAAATGTGTAGGAAAAGCAAGCTAGCTTGCAAAGTGAGCTCGAGAAATTCCAATCGCAAGAGTCTGATTAGATAGTCAATCTATGACAAAGGAACAAGGAATTATCCAACAAATTGTGTTGGAATAACTGCCAGTATCTCCCTTTGGGTTCATGACATGGTTTAACCGCCTCCCATGGATCTTAACTAACACTTGTATTAGTCATTGACATGTTGATCTTTTGGTGCAATGAAAAGGCCAACAATTGGTATTAGATTTGGTCATGCGTTCGAACCCCTTGGGTGATGCTGAGGGGGGATTGTTGGAATAATCGACAGAATCTCCCTTTGGGTTTGTGACATAGTTTAACTACCTCCTGTGGATCTTCACTAATGCTTGTATCACGCATTGACAAGTCGATCTTTTGGTGCAACGACAAGGCCAATAGTTTGGCCCAGTTGGAAGAGGAAGTTCAACAAAAGAACAAAGAATTGCAGAAACTATTTGCTTGGTTGGAGAAAGTAGTATGAGAAATGGAGGCAAACTAAGTGAGGAAAAAAGATCAATTTGAGGAAGATCTCTAGAGGTTTAGGCTCTCCATAGAGGAAAATTTTGCAACCCAAAACCAAGCTGAGGAAAGGTGGCTGGCAACACAAAAATACCAGTAGGAGAAGCTCACCTCTACTATAGAACAAATTATGAGGCTAACACAAGAGATTTGGATGAGGGATGCAAAGATTAATCTCTTGAAGAGGATCTTTCAAACTCTTGCTCTAGAATCAAACCTTTGCTTAGTAGCCCAACAACTATATGCTTCCTACTAGGAGAGAGTCAAGGATTTATGCCCAACTCTCTAGCCTACACTCTGATTCATGGTGAATGAAATATATTTATGCAGAGAGGTTCATGGCACAATGGAGAAGTTCCTCCAATTCATAGGGGAGAAGGGTCCCGAAGTAGAAAGGCTACTAGGTAAGCTATACACTATTTCAAGTGAGGATCAGGAATGAGTGGGGATCGAGAATCAAAGGTCAGTCGTTAGGGTCAGAAAGGAGTTTATCCACTTCCAAGAGGCCACCCTTTGTGCTCAACAATGCTTGGTTACATTAGGGCAGACTATGGATAGTGCTCGAGCAAGGCTTTCCCAACTAACCCAGATGGGCTTGTGCTCTCGGTTTCTTCCTAATGGATTGGTGGCTATAGTGGAGTAGATTGCAGCCAAAATTGAGGAGAGGAAGGAGGATTTATCATATTTTTAGAGTTTCAGCTAGCCTCCTACTATCGAGGATATTGAGGGTGTAACTCATTAGATCACACAACTGGTTTTTTAGTTCAAGGATGGGTATGAAATATCCATAGTGTTGCCCTTCAAGGAGGTGATCAATCTATATGAGGCACATGAGATCCTATGCACCATATCAATGCCTTCTGAGAACAACTGGCTACCCTCGTAGGTCGCCCTTTCTAAGCTCTAACTCCAATAACCATTGGATAAGCCATAGTGACAAAACCATAATATTTTGGATTTACTGTTCCATAGGCAAAACACCCTTGATAGTCGCCAAAAGCTGTAGATATTTAATATACCTCATGCTCCCTTTGGGTTGTTTTTCATGTTTCACCCGACTTTTGACAACACCCAATGGCTTTTAGAAGCCTCCTGACTAGTCTTTCGATGCTCTCGATTCACTGCTGCTGCGTTTCACCTAAGCGCTTATCAAAAGGAAGCTTCCCTTCCTTTCTCTTTTGAGCCCCATTCTGCCCCCAAATGTCAAGAGATCGGGTGAGTTTCGCATGCTTTCATATAACTCTCTTTCGGGCCCTGAATGCCTGCCACATAGCATTCGCCCATGCAAAATTTTGGTGGGCCCCTCAAGCGGTGCCAATAACAAGGAAGTTGCCACATGTATTATCATCACAAGATCTCATTAAAGGATAGAGAGGATGAACTATGGGTTGCAAAATACCACCATGTGTTCCTTCAGCGCAACCACATAAAAGTGAGAGGTGGTGTGAATGCCAAGATGTCATACTATGCCACGTGTTCTAACTACTTTCGCTAAAGAGGAAACACTTGTTTACATAGGGAAGGCTAGGACAACTGCCATCATTTATATAGGGAATGCATCTAGCTAGCAAATGATTGCATTCATTCTCGGGAATCTTTCTGTTACAACGATTATGATGAATCATTTCTGCAAGCATTATGATTCATGATGAGGAATTTTTTTTGTTATCAACTTTCGAGTGGTCGATGCCCTTGGCTATATATACTACTTCTTTTGGAAAGGGAGTGGGATTTTATTGTTAGTTTGAAATATCTACAGAAGAATTAGGAAGATACCAGTCCTTTGTTTTGTTGGATAACTGTAAAGACTCACAGACTATGCCCTTGTAATTTGGCCTTTCTGTTTCTTAACTATTGATAATGTAGACACTAAAAAATGTCTTAAGATCTATGAGAAATTTTTTTCCTTAGTCATCATCCTCTAATAATTAAATAATTTTAATTATTTAATTATTCTTGATCATATTCCTTTATTAATTAAATGATTTTTTAATTATTTAATCAATTCACTTTCTAATCTTTATTCTATCCTGATCAATTAAAATAAATTAATTGCATCAGTAATACCCCTTTCTTCAATAATTAAATAAATCATTATTTATTTAATTATTTATCTTTCATCACATGTCTATAGTCAGATAATAAATATTATTTGACCTTTTCTTCTTCTATAATTAAATAATTGACGAAATTATTTATTTGTGTCATTCTTCTCCTTTAAGTAATTGATCCAAATCAATTATCCATATTTAATTTCTATCTCCTCCTTTAATTAAATTTATGAATTTAATTAAATCTCCTTTTTCATTTCCTCCAATTCAATAATTTAAAATAAATTATTTATTTTCCACTTGTTATCCTCCTCCATTTTCGAATAAATAATTTATCCCTCCATTTTGGTCAAAGATCCCTGTCATTATTTCATGTCATAGCCTACATGTCTTGCATGTTTGTCATAGCCATCAAGCATCATATCTGTTGGTGTCATATCTTTTCCATGCATGGCATATTCTGGTTGCATCAATTTTCAACCGTAGATCTTGGCATCTTTCTAGAAACTTGATCTTGGCCATCCATTTTGTAACCTCCCTCTCATGAATCCTCATCCGTTGTTCTTAGAATATTTCTAGAAGATCAATCTCTTATGTTCATTCGAATGGTTGTCTATAAAAGAAACCTGTTGATGGTGTTTTTATGCACTTCATAACACAAGTAATACGTAGGCACATTACCTCTCTTGAAAGATAATTTTCCACAATCAGATTGTAGAACACTATCCCAAGGTCTCTCGGATGTTAGGTCATGACGATGCTTGGAATATTTTAGTTGATTTATGTGATTTGCTGGAATCACAAGGTGGACTTACATGGTCAAAACTGTAGGAGAATTGAGTCAATGAATGGAGTTTTATGGATCTGAAATTACTATGCTTTGTTGTAGGTTCAGGCAGCAATCTTAGACTCCATTGTTTTGTCAGTTTTGGCTTTACAATGTGCAATGAACCTTAACACAAGTTGTTTCTAAAAGAAAAAAGGAAAAGAAAAGGGCGATTAAGGAGGATGTCTTTACATCCTGAATTTTTGACTGCATTCTAAACTTGTACTTGGAAAATCTCAGCTATAGTTTGGAATTTGGGGCAATCCAGTTCAGAATGGCAGCTCGTCTTGTGTATGCGGCACCAACTAGATAGAGCAACCTTTGCCAAATAAACTTTGCTTGCTTGGTTTTCATTATTGTTGATGTTGGGCTGATCAAGGGGTGTGGGAACACCACCATTATTGGGGCATGTATTCCACATCTGGTTTTGCTTTTGGAAGGGCCTCCTATCAAAGTTCTGGCCCGAGTTCTGATTTCTGTCATAATTCTACCCTGACGATGTGCCAGCCTGTCGATTATCCCAATTTTTTTAGTAATTTCGATATTCCTTGTTGAGATTGGCCTGGATACTCTCCTGTGACATTTGCAGCTAGTTATTCTAATTTCTTAAGTGTGTCATCTCAGTCGACATTTTCTTAACCATCTCTGTAAGCTTGTCGATCCTATCCCTTTCGGTGTTACTTGGCTACAACGCGGTATTTTGAAGGAACACAGGCTGTGCTATCGGCTGATTCTGATGAGCAGGTGGAAACTCTGCTGCTTGGAGGTATGCAGGCATTTAGGGTTATTGTGGGTGTGATTTTTGTTGTTGGGGTAGCAAGTAATGAGGCACTAGGTACCCTGGTTTACTGGCTATCCAAGATGTGGAACCATAGGTAGCTGAGGTACTGCATTCAAAAAGGGCATTTGATGTTGTAAAGCTTGTGTGAGTCCATGTATCTGTGTCGGATGTGCGATTTACCCAAGAGAAGGTAAGGGACCCAATATGTTCTGCCCCAAATGCATTCTGGCAATGATGGCTTCAACATATGCATCCACCAACCTGGTTGGTGGTGGTCTCATCCTTTTCACCAAGGTTGAAGTGAGGTTATCCAGTGCTGCATAGTAAATGGGTAGGACAATAGCGTCATTGAAAACATACAAGGCTTGCAGTCGAGTGTACGCTTTATGGAAGCGATCCTTGAACGAGCTAATTGGTTCATTGATTTCCCTTTGAACTGACATGAAATTTCGATACAAATCTGTAGGGCTGACAGGGGTCTTGAACTTTTATAGAAATGCATTCTTCAAGAGATCCTACGTGTTGATAGTTCTGGCTGGTAGATTGACATACCATTAGAAGACCTCTTCCCCTAAGGAGTAGGGAAAGAGCCTGCATGCCACATCTTCGTATATGATTTGCATAGTTTTCAAGGTGATTTCAAAAATCTTGACATGTTCTTCAGCCATCCTCTGCGGATCTCGGGAGTTGAACTTCGTGCAAAAATTCTCAGGATTCTTTGGCATATCATGGTAGAGGTTGAAGGCAAGCGGAGATGGGTTATTTCCCAGCCATGCCATTAGAAAAGGCAGTGGAGGTAGCTTCTCCAGATCAATCTATGTTGGTAACAGGGCTGCAATGACTGGTGAGGCAGCAACAAGGTTGGGGAATGCGTTCAGCTGAGAGGCAGCATTCAGCCCAGATGAAGTGGCAACTTGGAAGATCTCAGTGGAGGGATGAGTGGAAGATGAATTTGTCAATGAAGATGATGGAGGTGGAGGTGAAAGAGTAGTGAGTTCTTCTATGAAATCAATGATGGATGGTCCCTTTTCTTTAGCTCTCTTAGCTCGGATCAGGGGCTGTAATTCCTGCAACTCTCCCTTGTTTGGTGTAGATCTCAATACTCGATGGAATCTCTTAGGGGAGTATGACTCAATTGGATCCAGCTTTACCCCTTCAGTACCCTCCCTCTAGTGCTAGTTCTGTTGATGGTGTTTTTATGCACTTCACAGCACAGGTAATATGTAGGCATATTACCTCTCTTGAAAGACAATTTTCCACAATCAGATTGCAAAACACTATCGCAAGGTCTCTCGGATGTCAGGTCATGACGATGCTTGGAATATTTCAGTTGATTTACGCGATTTTTTGGAATCACAAGGTGGACTTACATGGTCAAAGTTGTAGGAGAATTGAGTCAATAAATGGAGTTTTATGGATCTAAAATTACTATGCTTTGCTGTAGGTTCAGGCAACAGTCTTAGACTCCATTGTTTCATTAGTTTTGACTTTACAATGTGCAACAAACCTTAACACAAGTTGTTTCTAAAAAAAAAAGGAAAAGAAAAGGAAGAGGAATGAGGATGTCTCCTAGACCTACAACTACCAATGAATAGTAATCATGGAGGTTCCTGCTGTGGACAGTTTCCATAAACAAAATTTCACTTAATCAGAATTCTCACAATGTCATGAAATATGTTCTATCTTCTAAGGACTGCAGATATTCATCATTCATTGGCTATTGAGAAGTGAATAAAGATGAGATTTAATGAGTACCAATGGAATCAAAGTCTAGACTAACTTTGCACAGTCACTTACCTTCAACAAATGACCAAAAGTATGGACAAGGAAAGCATACACATAGCAACAATCTTCAAAATCAGAGATATCATACTAAATCTATCAAGTCTAATCTAAGGACATTAAAGCATCAAAACATCTTAAAGAAAAACTATAACTAAAAGGGAGAGGAATCATGAAACATATTGAGAAACCCAGAAATACACTAGAAAATGACTATATTTGCTCTTATAATTTTTGTAGTGTGCCTTTACAACAACTCAACTCTCTTAAAATGAGAGGAGGAGGGCCCTATTTATAGTTTCAAAAAGCAAAAGAGTGGCCAAGATTCGATTCTATTATATCACCAGGATTCACTTTACATTAGGGTTTCACCTACCCCCAAATATATTACATTTATAAATGATTTCTTGTTTCTTCCCTATCTAGTCATCTAGTGACAACATTGTAGCAAATTTGTCTTTTAGTCATTTTCCCTTTGTTGTAGCTATTCTTCAAGGAACTCTTCATCAATGATGGGATTTCCCTCTTGCTTCTTCAACATGACATATTCCATGAAACTCAGGATTAGGGATTGAAACTTATCCAAATCCATGATGTTGGATCGCAAAATCTGGTAACTCCATTCCTGAGAATTATTGCCAAGCTTCTTCCAGTCATCATCATACTTAGCAGCATTTTCTTTAAAAAGTTTTGACTGCGCAAAGGATCAGGTAGCGAAGCACATGAATTTAGTGGTGACCTCGGCGGACATCCCATCTTCCATAATCTTTAAGAAGTGGGGCTTCATATTCTCAGGCTTAATCTCGACCGCAGACAACTCATACCCTATCATCATCTTGAGGTATCGAACACACTCCTCTCTAGAATCTCTTTCCCATTCAATGTTTGGCGCTATCCGTTCTAAAATCTACTCAAGCCTCCTCTTCCGATGATCAAAATCTCACTTCCAGGTGTCCACTAGCCAGTGATCATCATCCTTGAAGGAAAGGTCCTTTTCCCAGACATCGCTTGGTATCACGAATATGGCCTCAATCTTTGGGTAGGCCTCATCATACTTCTTCACGAACTCTTCACAGATCTACCTCGAACCCTTGAGAGTTTTCTGAACTTCCAAGAATCTATTTGTTTTCTAGACAACTAACTTGATGCCCGTGTTTCCAATGTCCAAGACCTGCCGAAACTAGTTTTCCATAGTCTTGTCCAAATTCTGCCTCTTCTCAAGCTTGTTAATCTATTCCTGAGACAACAACTGGGGTGGGGCCAATGACATTTTAGGATACTCATCCAGGGAAGACCACTGTTGAATATAGGCTATTAAATCAACCACCTACTCCTTTAGCTCTTCTTTGGATACCTTATCCTACTGGATAAGGTGCACCACTATGGCTACCGACTCTTGGAGGTGCTCAACCTTCTGTTCTCTTGTGGCCACTCCCAAGTCGATGGTGGAGACATTGTAAGTTATGCCTTGCTCTCCAACCATCGGTGTTGCTATTTGCACTACCCTTGATCCCAAGGAGTCCATGGTTACTTTTGACCTGACCTTCGGCCTCTTCCCCTTCCTGGTGCTCATTTGTGCTCTAGCCATAATGGCTTCCAGACTTGCCTTGGGGTCTTTCAAGGTAGGAGTCTTTTGCTTTAGCTGTCTTTGCAACCAATCAGGTACTTGGGGTTATTCCCTTGGTGGTTCAATTTGAGTCTTGTTGTCCTCTTTCTTAGGTTCAATGGTTCTGACAACAAGAGCCTTCTCCTTTGTTCCTTCATTTTCTTTTTCTTCATCAGAGTCTTGTTTGAACATTTCATGTCTAGCGGTGGACTCGGTATGCAACTGCTCTTTAGGTGAATCTTTCTTTTTAGCATCCATCTCTTCTTCATTTAGAATATCTCAATGTTCCTCGGGTTTCTCCCCTCATTCATCCTCATGGAGGAATTCTTCCTTGTCAGGTTCTATGGTTTGGCCATGTCCCTCGATTGGAGACCTATTGCCCTCCGTATCTGGAGCAACAATCTCTTCTTCTTGTGCAAGCCGGTCCTCGGCCTCCTTATCTTCAATTTCTTTGAGTTGCTTCCCCCACTCCGCATTGAGCTCAGGATCATTTGACTCTCAGATTAGTTCAGCATCAAGGTCCTCACTATCCTCACTAGAAGATTCATAGGCCACCTCATCAATCTCATGGCGCTCGAACAAGGGCTGTTCGTGATACTCAAACTCCTCATCTTCTAGCACTTTCGCAGCCTCCAACTACTATCGTTCAAGCTTATCTGATATCTACATGGTTGCTTTCATCTTCAGTGATTCAGTAGAGGGGGAGGGAGTTGGAGCACAAACCATAGCCTGAGCTATGGCAGCTTGGACTAGAGGATTGGTGAGCATGCTTGAAAGCTCAGATGGCACGGTCTGCATGTACTTCACAAAAGACTCTGAAAGGCTAAGGGCAGGCATTATAGCAGTAGAAACGGAAGGAAGGGAAGGAGACATAGAGGAGGAGGACATTGGAGAGGTGGTGGTAGATGATGAATGCATAGGAATAACTTGTAGTATTGGAGGAGTGGGAGCAAGGTGGATAGAGATGTCCACCTCAGGTGGGGAGGAAGCAAAGGCTGTAAGCAGAGCATGAGGGATAGGAGAAACAATAGTGGTAGTAGTAACAATGGTAGGAAGGAACCTTGGTGAGCTAGATCCTCCCCTTTTGATCCCAAGGGACCGACCCTTGGTTACTATAGTCATCCCCATGCTGCCAGTTGTTTTCCTTCTCTTCTTGGAAGGTTCAGGCTCAGAAGCCTTACGGGCATAGAATTTAGGTTTGGGTAGCTTTTCACTAGCCTCCTTTCTTTTCTTGGTCTTGACTGATGGTGGGGTCTTGGATGTCTCCCTAGTTGCAGCAGCAGCTGCTGCACCTTCAGACCCACTTGGTTCACTTATATGCTCACTTGTAAGTTTGGTGAATGTTAGAATGACCCCTTGTTGTTTTAATTGGGCCACCTTCTTGTCGATCCATGCCCTCATTCAAATTTCAACGGGCCTAGTGAGTATATTAATATCATTAAGCTCTAGCTCATTCTAGTCAATTATAGGCAGCGACAAGTTGGAAACTACATCGTAGCTAGGATCAACCACTGTGTCTTCATCCTCCTCTAGTTGGTCAAGGACTAGAAACAAGTTCACCCTTTGTACATAAATAGCGGTCATGCACATGTAATGTCACAACGGCACCTCAAGATCATCTTTGCAATTGGCCCAGAAGTCTTTGATGTTGTGGAGGTGGGTGTACTCACATCCCAGTGCCTTTCTAACGTGTCCATAGGGATCCATTTGTGGCCTTGTTGTTTATTGCTCAAAGTTATATTCAGCCAACTCCTTCTCCGAATATCCTGCACACTAGGAGGTATGGATCTTATACATCCCCTAACCAAGATTAATGGGATAGACAGGGCCTACCAAATTTTTTTTGCTCAAGATGCTATGTATGTGTCATAGCTGCCGAGTCAACTCCAATAGGATGATCTAGTCATTTGGGTATTGGGGTAGCTTGTTTGGCCTTTTGGTGAATCCCTGAGTGCGCATGTAGGTGAACTTAGGGAACTGAATGTACTAGAAGGCGTATTTCCTGAGGAGGGCCCTTGTACTATGGGATAACCTCCTATGAAAATCCCCTCCTAAGGACCGGATGATGTGAGCAATGAATGCGTCGTTCACCTGCAGTAGTCTCTCTTGAAGTTTCGGAACTGTAGCTAAGGGTACTTGTCATAAGGTTTGAGCTCTCGCCCTGATGGATTACTAGGCATCATTTTCAACCCCTGATAATGTCGCTGATTGGCAAGGGAATACACCAAATAAGAGTTCATGAAGAATTTGGTGGTCCTCTTCACAGTGGTAAACTGCTTGTGGAAGCAGTGGCTGATTATTTTTCCCTAATAGAAGGTGGTGCATTTATCACAGAGGATCTTCTCTTTGAAATAGAACATCCACTCTTGGAAGAAGGCCACACTAGGGAGGCCCATCACTCGGCTGAGTAGAGCTATGAGTCATTATAGTCCTCGAAGAAATCATTGTGGAAGAGCTCCTGAGGAAGCTTCTCAGCACTACCTCATTTGTCTTTCAACTAGTATTGGTTGATAAGCCTTTTGCATCCCAATGGGTCTTGCTCCCACAACTCTTTGCATTCCTCCATGGTGGGGACCTCCATGCTCTCAAAGGTAGGAATGTGGAAGGTTGCTGTTATACCCGACGAAGACATATCTGTAAGGATATTTCTGTCTTGGTCCACTATGGTTCTAGTAGCAGGTTGGTATGCCTCCACGCACGCCATTACTAGCTTTGGGGCCACTAAGGCTGGTGGGAAACTTGCAGCCTTCGCATTTCCGCTGCTCTTTATCGGCCTTGTGTTTTTTGTTTTACGGCTCATTCTGACCCTCTTCGTGAATTCGTCAACACGACCTATCCGATGTTGGTATCTAAGACATCCCTCCAAAGGGTAGTGATCCTAGATTGAATAGGGACCCCCTAGAATTTGTATTTCATTAAGTCTCTGTCTTCCTTGCCCCTTGGTGACTTGGCTATTTCTTTCCCTTTCTTGGAAACACTGGAAGTCCTTGCACCGAATTCCATAAATCCTACACAAAAGACATGCATTAGTAACAATGATCTTGACAAAATGGCCACCGACAAGTCCTTGCATGCCAATATTAGTCTAACAATCATAATTCATATTCAATAATCATGCGAACTTGATACCTCATCGTCAGAAAGCAGTGTAAACAATCCGGACTTCTTAGGCCAAAATTCCCTTGGCAGAATGTCATTTGAAAGGGAAAAATGAGAATGAAATTCCCAAAACAATTTCTCGAGGTTGGATTTAAAGATTTGAGGTTGGATACGAAGGAAAACCTAATTTTAACAAGTGGGTCAAAATCCATTTTGGATTTTGAGGTCGTTTGATCCTTCATTTGGAAGTTCGGGCATCATCTGCAGGAAAGCCATTTGAAACGGCACAGAGGACGCATAATTCTAAGCGTCGAAATCTAGGTCTCGGATTAATGTCACCGGGAAGTAGTTACGAGTTGGTTGTTGGGAATGGCAAAATGAAGGTGGAAATCTGGGGGAGGAAATCCGGGAGATAGTTCCCGAAAGTGGTCAGAGGGTTCCGGACAACCAGACGGCGAACGGAGCACCGGGACCCGGAGGTCGGGAAGCTATCCCTAACTCGTGATTAAAACAATGTAGGTGGAACAAAATATCGAGAGAGGAATTCCGGTGTTCAGAATTTGGAAGAAGGTCAGAGGAAATTTTATCTAGATTTCGGGTTTCGACGGATAGCAAACCAAGGTACGGGAGTCGGTTAGACGCTCAAATGAGACCGTTTGCAATGGCGATGACACAATGGAATCCCGGGAAGGGAATTCCAGAGGTCGAAACCCGAGGGGGAAATTGGTCGAAGGTTTTGACTAGATGATGGAAGACTTTGTGGCCAGGAATCAAGGTTCGGAAAGCCACAAGGGGAAAGCCGTTGAAACAGAGAAGTCGGGTCGGAACTCTAGGAAGGGAATTCCAGAAATCAAAGTCCGAAGGGAAAATTGAATTTAGCAAATCTTTTATTTATAAGTCTGGGGTCTGGGAGCTAGGAAGGTGCTTGGGCGAGGTTGTTTGGAATGGCAATGACACAATGGAATCCCAGAAAGGGAATTCAAATGGTCGAAGCCCGAGGTGGGTTCGGAGGTCAAAAAATTTGACAAGTTTGAGGATGACAACGGGAAAGCTTGGGCCCCGAGGATGTCGGCGACTGTTCCAAAGAACGGTCATGGAGAGGTGAGGTTCTGGATTGAATTTTAAGCCATTGAATGATTGATTTTTATATTTTTAAAAGATGGGCTTTTAGTGGAGGGCCTTTACCTACCAGATTTTAGCATGGTTTTTGCATTCTATATCGTTTAAGGCCCAAAAATGGAAAAAAGAAGAATGAGGGCATGGACGGCAGGCATACCTCAAGATTCTGGAGATGGCTTCTGATAGTTGCACAAAAAAGGAGATCAAAATCCAAGCTTGGAAACGCAGACTAGAAACGCCAGACGTTGGGAGTTCTCCAAATTTTCTATCACTTGAACAATTGATAATGATGGCCAGAAAATTCATTTTTATAGCCATACCTGCCATTAATACAACCTTAAATTCCTTTGTATCGGGATAGGTTAGGTTGGTGGTTTTTAAAACGTAGATGGTGTTGGGAAGTCTGGCGTCCAGTGTCTGGGAAGTCATCCTATCACAGCCGTCAAAACAACAAAGCCTGACGGGAAACTCGGCAGGGGAAACTCGACAAAGGAAATCTGGAAGAGGAAATCTGGTAGAGGAAATCTAGTAGAGGAAATCCTAAAGAGGAAATCTGGTAGAGGAAATCTGGCAGAGATGCCCAAACGGAATTTTGACAAGGAAAACCCGAGTTAACCCAAGACAATAATTTTGAAAAATGGGGACTTTGGTCGAGCTTAAAATATGGCATTGGAAAACATGTCGATCCTTCGAGGCACAAAAATGGGCATGCAAAATGAGGCAAAGCAAAAAAGAAGGGACCCAAAAAGCAAAGAGGGAAGAGAGGGTCCCCGTTTCGAATGGGGCGTGTGTGCAAATGGGCACAACAAAACCTTTCTTCTCCATTTTTTATTTAAAAGCTAATTATCTCCAACTTTCTTGGTTACTATTTGCAGGTATTTGCACAACTTCAACAACAAATCTAAGGGAAATATTGGCACAAGAAGAAATAGGAGAGACAAGATAAAGAATCAAGTTCAAAGGGGAGTGTTTTATTTCATTTTCTTTCATTTTGATTGCTCTCTTTGTTTGTATTCTCTTGTTTAGATTGGGATTTTAGTCTAAATTTGTGTTGGTTGTCACTTAATGTATGCTATTTTATTTTGCATTTACACTCATTGATTAAAATGAACATTCATTTCATTTCATGGGCTTGAAAAAAACACAAATTGCATTCACACTCGTTGGTTAAAATGAACATGCATTTCATGTCATGGGATTAAAAAGAACACAAATTGCATGCACACTCATATGGTTAAAATGAACATGCATTTCATGTCATTGGCTTAAAATGAACTTTTTTTGTTTCACATCAAGTTAAAATTTTAAAATAAACAAAGTGTCTTGTGTGTCCTCCTCACATTATCATTTGGTAATTAAAATTTATAAGTTTTTTCAATTTTGTGTCACCCTTTGATGTAATAATCAAAGTATCCTCTCCCCTTGTGTATTCAGGCGATCTTGGGTGTAAGAGAAATGGTTATTGCCTCCAAAACTTGGGCCTTCCTTGGTGGGAAAAATTACTCACCCCAAGGCGACTCAGACCGGCAACGGATCCCTTTGGCCAAGCTACCCCTGACTGGTATATAAATATGAATCCTAAGGGAAAGCCTAGGATTACAAGTGTGGATGTGTCATACAGACCAAGTAGTACTCCCCAAAACCTTGTTGAGCATAATTTCTTTAGGCTGGAGTTCCTCCTAAATGGATCTTAATCTTGTGCCCCATGTATGGCCCAATCAAATAGGGGTCCTGAACTAAAAACCTTTGTGTAGTTTCCAAAATCCTTCTATTTGCTAGCACAACAATGGTCGTTGTGAAGGCATCCAAATTCTCATAGTTCTTAGTAGAGGTGGTCAACCTACCATGGGATTTTTATGGGGGTTGGAAGCTTGGATGACCTAAGAAGTGAGTGCAATGTAAGGGGGAGCCTATGCAGCCAAGCTTCTGGATTCACACACTAATAATAAGTGCGGTTGGGAAAACCCATGTGGAATCTAGCGAATATTGTCCTTGCTTAACCTAGGGTTGTGCTTGTCTTCATTGTGCATGTTTTCAAATTTTCAAAGACAAGATATTATGTTTTCCAAGTGTTTTTCTAAGACATTGAGACAAATAAACACCTTTCATAGACTTGGAAACAAATATTCAACTTGAAACAATTCCAAATTTTGTAGCCTAAAACCCAAGACCAAACTTGTCCAATCTGATATTAAACATCTTTTTCTAGCAGCCATTTTCTAAAACCAAAGATAAAATTTCTCAAATATTCCATTAGTGACATATTTAGTTTGGATTTACCCATAGGTTCATCCTTTCAAAACTTAGTTTCATCCTTGAACATCATCATCTCCATAAACCAATCCTTGCATCCTCATTTCATTTTCAAATTTTGGATTAGGAAAACCCTACCATACTTCGTGAAATCATTCCCTTCAAAGACTAGTTTGTCATTGGACTTAGTCAACATCATTTTCCTTAGTCATTGTCTGTTTTTGAGACCTTTCCAACTCAAGAGTCTAGTTAGCAAAAATCACTTTATCATCTTTTCCTACGAACAAGTCCTTTGATGATCCAAATTGAGACATAGATCAAGCTTAGGGTGGTTGAGTAGGTCCTTTTTTCCAAATCATTTAGACCTTTGCATTTACATACTTTAGACATTCAAGTCATTTTAGTCCTCACCTTGCATATTTTATCTTGAAAATCCAAAAATATTGTCATAACTTCTATTTTAGTCCTCATTTGGCATCTAGACTTTGCATTGGTCATTACCTTAGTCAACATTTTTTTAATATTATTCCTCATTTTCACCTTCCATTAGTCACCTTCCTTAGACAAATGTCTTTATCACCTTGCATTAACATCCTTTCTTCCAAAAACAAATAAAAAACATAGTTTAGTGGCATCCACATCTTGCATTATCCATCAAACTTGCAAACATCTCACATGGTTGAAACAAGGTTAAAATAAAAAATAAAGGACATGGAATATTCAAGTGACCCACTTCATGACACTACCCTTGGGTTTAATTCAAATCAATCCACACCTCACAGATAGGTTCCACAAAGAGATCAAACTGACAATTGGGACAATTTGAATCACGATGAATTCAATAAGAAATGGGAAAACCTAAGCATAGAAGAACTCAACAAACAATTGACTCCTCAAGAAATTTAAAGAGCTTATCAAGATCAAAAAAATTTAAACATGATTGATCAACTTTTTAGTGCTGATCCTAATAGATACTTCTATGCACTAGCTAAAAAGGGTGCCAAACTACCTCAAGGTTTTCATGTATCAACCCTTGTAGAAGAGGAAACTGAAAATCAATTTACACTTGGCATGCCATCATCATCACAAACAACAAATATACCCCTTGGGATAACCTCACAATGAGTACCACCATCACACATATCCCAAATATCCCAACATTTGGCAACAAGGAAACCCATACTGCTACACAAGGACAAAATTCTACACTTGGAAGCAGCTCCAACTCCTTGGGTAAGACCTTTACAAATCCCCTTTTCCAAAACACACATCAAGTTCTACCTCACAAGGTCCTACATCTTTGAATAAAAATGCAAACCAAGGTCCCATTCCTAAACTTCAAAACACAAACCAATTATCCTTGTTCCAATTTACAAGTCAACCTAGAAAGGTCTACATTGTCTCATGAAAAATCCAAAGGTGACACAATAATCAAGGATCCATCCCATCATTCCAAAATGTGAATCAAGGGTCCCTCTCATCGCTCCAAAATTATAACCAAGGAAACATTCCATCACAAATTTCAATCAAGGGCCTACATCTTCATTTCAAAATACCAACCAAGGGACCCTTTCTTCATCACAAAACATTGGTCAAGGACCAACACCTTCATTTGCAAACCAAGGACCTAATTTTCAAAGCCAAGACAAAAATCAAGGGTCTACACATCAATTCCAAAACACCATACCACATGCAAACATGACCTTTGGGACAAACCTAAATGCCAATTTCATTCCAAATCAAACCAACACAAATCCATATGGCAATCAAGGTCTCACATCCCAAGGCATCAATCATAATTCAAATCCAACCTATGACCTCAATGCTAGCATCATGACACCAAGTCAAAGCAATGCAACACCATTAATTACAAACTTCTTGATACAACAAGTGAAAACCCTTCAACAAAAAAATGACTAACATGCAATTGGTGACCAACAAAAAGACCTATTCCATGGAGGAATTATGCCCCTTTCCATTCGATCGCAGTTTTTATATGCCACCCTTTCCCCCTAATTTTACAACACCACCTTTGCCTAAGTATTAGGGGACAGGGGATCCAATAGAGCACATTCGAGAATTCAACACATCATGTATGGAAGTCTCATATGATCCAACTTATCTAATGAGACTATTTCCATAAGACTAGGGTAGCTTTAGATTGGTTTTCACATCTTCCTTTAGGAATAAGAACATGGGGTGAATTGGTCGACAAATTGATTAACAAGTTTTCCTTCAACATTAAAAATGATGTCACCCTTTCAACATTAAGCACCACTAGACAAGAAGAAGGAGAACCCCTTACCTCATTCTACCAAAGATGGTGAGGTTGGTTAGCAAATTTCCTTGTCACATTCCTGAAAAAAATTGGTCACCATGTTTGTGGAAAATATTAATGGAGAACTCATGAGCTGAATTCAAATCCAATGTTGTACAAACTTTGAAGAGATCCTTGAGAAAGGTGTCCTTATTGAGAAAGGTCTTATCACCAGAGGACTAGTCAAGATAAATAGAGAAAATCAGATATCCAACAATGATAAGAGAAAATACTGGTCCCGAAACAAAAATGTAACAAGTGATGGAGTTGTTGATGCCAAAATGATAACTAAAGGTCCCTCCTCATCATCAACCATGTCAGATACATGAATCCAAAGTCAAAACCAAACATTAAATACTATCCAAAATAATCAACAATGAAGAGGACCTCCTAGTGCCAAGAGAACCTACACCCCCTTGGATGAAACTGTCGAATTAGTTCTCAAAAGATTCTTGCAAACCAATACCATCACACTACATAACACAAAGAATTATGAAACTTCCTTCATAAAACTGGATTGGTGGAAAGAAGATGAATATTGTGAATACCACCATAGCAAAGGACAGAAAACAACAAGATGCTGGACGCACAAGAACATTATTCAAGACCTTATTGAAGATGGAATTATATTAGTAGGATATTCACAAGGAAAAATCAATGCTAATCATACTATATTCAAAATCCCTTGCAAGACCATGATAAAGGGAAAGCCTGTAGTTCAGGGAACAACAATAGTTCCAACTATGCCATAGTCAAACATGACTATAGCACTATCATTCTTAACATAACACCCTTTGATGATTACATTGCTACCATCACCATAAACAAGCCAAACTAAAATTATGTTGTTGCTACTCACAGAACCAAGACAACTATTCTAGGACCTCCACCCAACCCTCAGCCCAAGAACCAATATAATCTCCTAGAGTAGTTGGGAAAAACTCCTATACAAATATCTATCTTGGAGCTCCTTCGCACATCCCCACAACATAGAGCTATACTTGAAAAAGCATTGCAAGAAGCGTCTATCCTTGCCAACCTAGATGTCAATGCCTTTCAGGCCATGGTTGGATACCTAGCTATGCCACATCATGTCAGCTTCTTTGAGCAAGACTTTTCTGCACCAAAATCCGATCATAATGATCCCTTGCATCTTGAAGTTTGCATTGATAAAGGAAAGATTAGATGAGTCTTAGTAGATGGTGGAGCGAGTCTGAATATTTTCTCTCTAAAATTGGTGAAAGCCAAGGGATACTCTGAGAATTGTATAGACCGAACAAATAAAATCACTATCAAAGCTTATGATGATGTCGATCGTTCATCTGAAGGTGTTCTTTTCAGTTCCTATAAGAGTTGGCCCAGCCATACAACATTTCATGTCTTGGATCTAGAATTACATTATAACCTTCTCCTTGGGTATCCTTGGATTAATTTTATGAGAGCTATCCCATCAACCTACCATCAATGCCTCAAATTCCATACAATGGCACTAAAATCACCATTCCAAATGACCCCAATCATTTTCAGTATTGTTCAAACTTAAGAGGAACTACTAAACATCAAGTGTCCATCAATCGAGAGGCCTCACCTTCTACTTCATCTGCCACTTAATCCCACTACATTGACCCATCTACACTAGTCAAATCATCCACTTCATTCAACACACCCTTTGTGCCTAAGATCCAAATCCAAGACAAAGGATGCGGAGAATATAACATGAAGAGTCTCTTTTTCCTTGTAAAATTGCCTAAATCACAAAATTCGTATGGAAAACCATATCCCATGCAGCCTAAGGTCATCTTTCATAATCCCCCTACCACCTTCACCAAATGGGGAGAAATTTCCAAGGAATATCTAGATGCTCAAATTCTCACATGGCTATACAGAGAAGAAGAAGAAACTAAATCTAAGAGGTTGCCAGTTGAACAATATCCAAAAGGGTTCCCAATAATGAAACGAAAAGGATATGATGGACACAGTGGTCTTAGCCTAAATAAACAAGGAATGATAGAACCCTTGCAATCTCCTAAGTTGATTAAACATAAAGGGTTGGGGTTTGTACCTATAAGAGTGACTATCCAAGGTACTGGATTACCTTCAAGTGAGGTTGCTAATGCTTCAAATGAGATCGAGACATATGGGGACCCTTGGGATTTTTATGCCGATTATAATGAATATGAATGAGATTCCCTATCCTCCACCACCTTTATGGACTTAGATAAATTGTTCGGAATACTTGAGCCTCCTCTTGAAACATAACTCATTCAAAAGCTTACAATTAGTTCCCTGCTAAGTCTACCAAGCCCTCGTCCCAAATCCCCATTAAATAAAGAAGAATGGATTAAACACTTTTGGGAAACCATCGACACTGCCTCCTGGGAACTTCATGACTCTACGTCCGTCTTTATCCTCTCTGCCTACACCATGAATCTTGATAAAAATGATGATGGCTTACCCATTGTCTACCCACAACTCATAGATTGGGATCAACAAGACCCACCAAGTTTGGACACTTTCAATAATGATGAAGCAATCACTGAGTTTATGGGACTTCATGAAGGAATACCTAGTGGGGATCGTAAGGCTGGATTTTCCATAGAACTTGATTAAAAATTATCTACTAACTCCACCAGTTCTAATGCCTTCAATTGATAGAAAATATTTGATATTATATGTGACAGCAACAACATCAACATTGGGGGCATTATTAGCACAAAATGATAATGATGGAAAATAATGATTTGTATATTATATTAGTCGCACCCTAGTCGGATATGAGTTGAATTATAGTCCTATTGAATGAGCATGTCTAGCAGTGGTATTTGCAGCACAAAACTTGAGACATTACATGTTGAATCATAAGACAAAACTGATTGCCAAAATTGATCCTCTGAAATATCTTCTCAACAAAGTAGCATTGATAGGAAGACTAGCTAAATGGGTTATGATGCTAAGTGAATATGACAATGAGTATGTAGATCAAAAGGAAATAAAAGGACAAGTGATACCACACCAACTTGCAGATGCACCTATAAAGGTAGATCATCCTTTGATATCTGATTTCCAAGATGAATCAATATTTGTCATGGACACACTAATTACATGGAAGTTATATTTTGATGGATCCTACACAAGTCATGGTTCATGAACTGGAATTTTTTTCATCACACTGCAAGGAGACTCCATTCCAAATTGATTTTGAATAAAATTCCCTTGCACTTATAACATAGCAGAATATGAGGCATTATTGACAGGACTTCGAATATAAATTAAATAGAAAATCAAGGATCTTCAAGTCTACGGCGATTCACAGTTAGTGATAAAACAAGTTAATAATGATTATGATACTGAGGATGAGAAATTGATGCCCTACAAATGCATAGTGGATAGCTTCAAACTATACTTTGACAATGTTTCTTTTGAATATATCCTGAGAATCTAGAACAAAGCAGTTGATGCAATGGATACCACTGGATCTCTCTTGGACATTTCCAATAATGCATCACAATACGAGTTCTTGGTAGAACAGTTGTTGATCCCTGCATTAGATGTCCTTGAAACTAAATTTGTGTGTGAACTTTTTGGTCTTGATTCACCTTGGTACAAAGAAATTTATGCCTATTTACATGACCATATTATACCTTCTAACTTGTCCCTTACCCAACGTAAGACCTTTATCCGACAAGCATCTAAATATGCCATCATCAGAGACACCATTTATCATCTACATAGCCTAGATAGTACCCTCCTTTGATGTCTCGACTCAAATGAAGCAAAAACAACCTTACAAGAGGTACATTAGGGTATATGTGGAGCTCACTCTGTTGGTCCTACCTTAGCCAAAAATCTCATGAGAATGGGGTATTATTGGCCTACGATGGAATGTGATGCCTATCATTTTGTGAAGAAATGTCACCAATGTCAGATTCATGGAGATCTCATACATGCACCAGCTCAGGAATTGCAGTTGCTTACTTCGCCATGGCCATTTTCTGAATGGGTACTCGACCTCGTAGGAAAGATCCATCCCACCTCTTCCAATGGGCATACGTTTATCCTTGTCACCATTGAGTGTTTTATGAAATGGATTGAAGCCATTTAATTGACTTACATTACTGGTAAGCAGATAGCCAAACTCATCCAGAATTACATAATTTATCATTATGGTATCCCACACTCCATCATTACAGATAATGGTCACCCTTTCAAAACCCAAGATGTTCGTGAGCTCTATGAAAAATTCCATATTCAACATCATTTTTCCACTCCGTGTTACCCCCAGGGTAATGGTCAATCTGAGGCATCTAATAAGACTATCTTAAAGATCTTAAAGAAGACTGTTAATGACATTGGCCGTGACTGGCACTTACAACTTAACCCTACTTTACGGGCCTATTGCACCAGTATTCGTACCCCTACATGAGCCACACCATATTCCCTTGTTTATGGATCATAAGCAATACTTCCTATAGAGGTCGAGTTACCATCCCTACGAGTCTCTATGCATGGCCTGATTCACTAGGAAGAATACCGTGTATCCTGTCTACATGAGCTAGAGTTACTACATGAAAAGAGACAAAATTATTTGACACACTTGCAAGAATATCAAAACCACCTCCGATGCACTTATAATAAGAAGGTTCACCCTCAAAGTTTTGACATTGATGATCTAGTCCTAAAGGAGAAACCAAAGAACCAAGTAGAACGAGAAAAACCTAGCAAATTTGAGCCTAATTGGTTAGGCCCGTACATTGTCACAATAGCATATAGATCTGGTGCTTATCATCTTTCTACTCCTACAGGAGAAACTTTGTCTGAACCCATCAACAAAATGCACCTTCACAATTATTATACTTGGTTCTAAGAGTATCCCTTAAAAAGTCAAAAAATAAAAATATAAAAAAATCAGACAAATAGTAAAGAGAAATAATTTGTCTAAAAGTGAAAACCACTTCAGTGGCACTTTGGATAAGTACCATGGTGAAAACCTAGCAAACAGGAACCATGTATAGTTGGTTTGTGCTCCTTTGTCTACTTTCACTCCATCTAGTCTTTCATCCATTCACGCCCATTCTTCATCCATAATAAACCTTTGTCATCCTCCCCATGGCCTAAAAACCACTGACATTTAGCATCCTTCGCTTTCATATCCACCTGTCACATTCGCTCCTTCCCCTCATGCCTAGTAAATTTGTCCTATACTCGAATGGGGGAAATTCCTTGACTTGCATCTTCATGGGAAATAATACATGGTATCAACCCTTTAAATCCTTCAAAATCCATAAAAAACCATAAAATGTCCTGAAAAATCCAAAAAAAAAAAAACCATAAAATCTCTTGAAAAATTCAAAAAAAACAAAACATTTCAAAATCCAAAAAATCATAAAATCCTCAAAACCCAAAAACATCAAAAAAATTAAAAACTCCTGAAAAATAGAGTCTGACTCTAAGTTTGAGTATGAATCGATTTTGTTAGAGTGGTCAAACTATGTTGCCTCTACGCATTTTCTACGTAGGCAAGGGTCATCTTAAATGAGCCCCTAAGGAACTAGGTTAGTCCCTTTAGGTTGCCCAAATAAAATCATGACCCAGTATTCTGTTGAATAAGACAAAGTCAAGTCGTGTCGAACTACGAGGTCTTTGTGCACTACTATGTAGGCAAGGCCATCTATCGATGAGCCCCCAAGGCCCCCTAGGTCAGGTCATTTAGGGTTCATTCAGTTGGGTCATGTGCTTGATTCGAAAGCAATCATCATTCAAACTACATCAAGAAATAAAAAACAAATTAAATCTTTCATCAATCAATTATCTGATCATCAACTCAATTAGGTCACTAGTCTTATATGAGAATGGGGCATTATGTCATTTGTCTCATTCAGTCTTATCTCTTGTCTTTTATAAGGATACACCCTTCTTGGGATTAGACTTTTTCAACTTTTTCCTTCACCTTAATTATGATGTTTCCTTGCAATTAGGTGTCATGTCAACACTTGTCACTTGGTCAACTTTATCAAATGTGTCCTCTACCTAAACATGATGTGTCCTTCCTACGGTTGGGTATCATCACATCGCTTGGTCATAAAAATCTTGTCAAATTTTTCAATCAATCTCGCCTTGACCAGGATGTGTCTTTCTTGAAATCAAGCGCAATCAATCAATCTTGTCAACTTTTCAATCAATTTTTCCTTAATTAGGATGTGTCCTTCCTGAAATTGGGCATTTTCATTATCAATCAACTTTGTCACGCCAATCCATCTTATCAACTTGGTCAATCAATCTTGCCTTCATCAAGACGTGTTCTTCCTAACGCTAGGCGTGATCAATCAAATCACTTTATAATTCCTTATCAACCTATCAATCAACTTGGTCATCTTGGTCAGCCTAATCAACAAATCAAACAATCATCATTATCACTGGAAAACACTCCTTTTCCAAACACTTTGCTGGTCTGGATTTTCTTATCTTTTCGATTTGTTTTGGGTCATGTTACTATTCTCCTTGAGGATTTCCTATCAATGGATTTAGAGGGGCAATGATGGATCATGGCCTATTTTCTTTGTTTGTTGCCTGTTGTTTGTCTTGGCAAAAAGACTGGGACAATCGGGTCCCTAGTATGAGTTGGGGCATTCCTTGTATTTTTCACTATTTGTCTCTCCCAAATGGTCACCTTGCACACCTTGGTTTATGTCATACCATGGTGTTTGTTGTCCATTTGTTACATTTTTGACACCCAATGATGATAAATATAAAAATGTAATCATGAAAGTTGGTTCCCTTTTCATTTCTTATCTATCTTCTTTCCCCTTTTCATGCTAACATCCCATCTCCCTCATTTTTTTCCATGCTAACATCCATCTCCATCATCCTAAAATTTCTTCTATCTTCCATTTCAAGAGCACATTCATATTCTTTGAACCCGCATGTCCTCTTGAGGGGGCATACCAAAACCCTCTTGGTCATCCTTCCCCTTTCCCTTTACACTGGGGCATATTTCAGAATTAAATTTCTTTGACACAACATGATGAACTACATTATGTCAAAGAGGGGAAAAATGTAGGCACTGAAAATTTTCCTAAGATCTATGAGCAACATTTTTCCTTAGTCATTAGCCTCTAATAATTAAATAATTTTAATTATTTAGCTATTCCTGATCATATTCCTTTATTAATTAAATTATTTTTTAATTATTTAATTAATTCACTTTCCAATCTTTATTCTATCCTAATCAATTAAAATAAATTAATTACATCACTAATACCCCTTTCTTCAATTATTAAATAAATCATTAATTATTTAATTATTTATCTTTCATCACATGTCTATAGTCAGATAATAATTATAATTTGACCTTTCTTCAATTATTAAATAAATTATTATTTATTTAATTATTTATCTTTCATCACATGAATATAGTCAGATAATAACTATTATTTGACTTGCATCTTCATGGGAAATAATACATGGTATCAACCCTTTAAATCCTTCAAGATCGATAAAAGAGCATAAAATGTCCTAAAAAATCCAAAAAAAAAAAAACCATAAAATGTCTTGAAAAATTCAAAAAAATCAAAACATTTCAAAATCCAAAAAATCATAAAATCCTCAAAACCCAAAAACATCAAAACAATTAAAAACTCCTGAAAAATAGAGTCTGACTCTAAGTTTGAGTATGAATCAATTTTGTTAGAGTGGTCAAACTATGTTGCCTCTACACATTTTCTACGTAGGCAAGGGTCATCTTAAATGAGCCCCTAAGGAACTAGGTTAGTCCCTTTAGGTTGCCCAAATAAAATCATGACTCAGTATTTTGTCGAATAAGACAAAGTCAAGTCATGTCAAACTACGAGGTCTTTGTGCACTACTACATAGGCAAGGCCATCTATCGATGAGACCCCGAGGCCCCCTAGGTCAGGTCATTTAGGGTTCATTGAGTTGGGTCATTTGCTTTATCGGAAAGCAATCATCATTCAAACTACATCAAGAAATAAAAAACAAATTAAATCTTTCATCAATCAATTATCTGATCATCAACTCAATTAGGTCACTAGTCTTATATGAGAATGGGGCATTATGTCATTTGTCTCATTCAGTCTTATCTCTTGTCTTTTATAAGGATACACCCTTCTTGGGATTAGACTTTTCAACCTTTTCCTTCACCTTAATTATGATGTTTCCTTGCAATTAGGTGTCATGTCAACACTTGTCACTTGGTCAACTTTATCAAATGTGTCCTCTACCTAAACATGATGTGTCCTTCCTACGGTTGGGTATCATCACATTGCTTGGTCATAAAAATCTTGTCAAATTTTTCAATCAATCTCGCCTTGACTAGGATGTGTCTTTCTTGAAATCAAGCGCAATCAATCAATCTTGTCAACTTTTCAATCAGTTTTTCCTTAATCAGGATGTGTCCTTCTTGAAATTGGGCATTTTCATTATCAATCAACTTTGTCAGGCCAATCCATTTTATCAACTTGGTCAATCAATCTTGCCTTCATCAAGACGTGTTCTTCCTAACGCTAGGCATGATCAATCAAATCACTTTATCAATCCTTATCAACCTATCAATCAACTCGGTCATCTTGGTTAGCCTTATCAACAAATCAAACAATCATCATTATCATTGGAAACCACTCCTTTGCCAAACACTTTGTTGGTCTGGATTTTCTTATCTTTTTGATTTGTTTTGGGTCATGTTACTATTCTCCTTGAGGATTTCCTATCAATGGATTTAGAGGGACAATGATGGATCATGGCCTATTTTCTTTGTTTGTTGCCTGTGGTTTGTCTTGGAAAAATGACTGGGACAATCGGGTCCCTAGTATGAGTTGAGGCATTCCTTGTCTTTTTCACTATTTGTCTCTCCCAAATGGTCACCTTGTACACCTTGGTTTATGTCATACCATGGTGTTTGTTGTCCATTTGTGACATTTTTGACGCCCAATGATGATAAATATAAAAATGTAATCATGAAAGTCGGTTCCCTTTTCATTTCTTATCTACCTTCTTTCCCCTTTTCATGCTAACATCCCATCTCCCTCATTTTTTTCCATGCTAACATTTCTTCTATCTTCCATTTAAAGAGCACATTCATATTCTTTGAACCCACATGTGCTCTTGAGGGGGCATACCAAAACCCTCTTGGTCATCCTTCCCCTTTCCCTTTACACTGGGGCATATTTTAGAATTAAATTTCTTTGACACAACATGATGAACTGCATTATGTCAAAGAGGGGAAAAATGTAGGCACTGAAAATTTTCCTAAGATCTATGAGCAACATTTTTCCTTAGTCATCATCCTCTAATAATTAAATAATTTTAATTATTTAGCTATTCTTGATCATATTCCTTTATTAATTAAATTATTTTTTCATTATTTAATTAATTCACTTTCCAATCTTTATTCTATCCTGATCAATTAAAATAAATTAATTGCATCACTAATACCCCTTTCTTCAATTATTAAATAAATCATTATTTATTTAATTATTTATCTTTCATCACATGTCTATAGTCAGATAATAATTATTATTTGACCTTTCTTCAATTATTAAATAAATTATTATTTATTTAAATATTTTTCTTTCATCACATGTCTATAGTCAGATAATAATTATTATTTGACTTGCATCTTCATGGGAAATAATACATGGTATCAACCCTTTAAATCCTTCAAAATCCATAAAAAACCATAAAATGTCCTGAAAAATCCAAAACAAAAAAATCATAAAATGTCTTGAAAAATTCAAAAAAAATTTAAACTCCTCAAAAATAGAGTCTGACTCTAAGTTTGAGTATGAATCGATTTTGTTCGAGTGGTCGAACTATGTTGCCTCTGCGCATTTTCTATGTAGGCAAGGGTCATCTTAAATGAGCCCCTAAGGAACTAGGTTAGTCCCTTTAGGTTGCCCACATAAAATCATGATCCAGTATTTTGTCGAATAAGACAAAGTCAAGTCGTGTCAAACTACGAGGTCTTTGTGCATTGCTACGTAGGCAAGGCCATCTATCGATGAGCCCCCGAGGCCCCCTAGGTCAGGTCATTTAGGGTTCATTGAGTTGGGTCATGTGCCTGATCCGAAAGCAATCATCATTCAAACTACATCAAGAAACAAAAAACAAATTAAATCTTTCATCAATCAATTATCTGATCATCAGCTCAATTAGGTCACTAGTCTTATATGAGAATGGGGCATTATGTCATTTGTCTCATTTAGTCTTATCTCTTGTCTTTTATAAGGATACACCCTTCTTGGGATTAGATCTTTTCAATCTTTTCCTTCACCTTAATTATGATGTTTCCTTGCAATTAGGTGTCATGTCAACACTTGTCACTTGGTCAACTTTATCAAATGTGTCCTCTACCTAAACATGATGTGTCCTTCCTACGGTTGGGTATCATCACATCGCTTGGTCATAAAAATCTTGTCAAATTTTTCAATCAATCTCGCCTTGACCAGGATGTGTCTTTCTTGAAATCAAGCGCAATTAATCAATCTTGTCAACTTTTCAATCAATTTTTCCTTAATCAAGATGTGTCCTTCCTGAAATTGGGCATTTTCATTATCAATCAACTTTGTCACACCAATCCATCTTATCAACTTGGTCAATCAATCTTTCCTTCATCAAGACGTGTTCTTCCTAATGCTAGGCATGATCAATCAAATCACTTTATCAATCATTATCAACCTATCAATCAACTTGGTCATCTTGGTTAGCCTTATCAACAAATCAAACAATCATCATTATCATTGGAAAACACTCCTTTGCTAAACACTTTGTTGGTCTGGATTTTCTTATCTTTTTGATTTGTTTTGGGTCATGTTACTATTCTCCTTGAGGATTTCCTATCAATGGATTTAGAGGGACAATGATGGATTATGGCCTATTTTCTTTGTTTGTTGCCTGGGGTTTGTCTTGGCAAAACGACTGGGACAATCGGGTCCCTAGTATGAGTTGGGGCATTCCCTGTCTTTTTGACTTTTTGTCTCTCCCAAATGGTCACCTTGCACACCTTGTTTTATGTCATACCATGGTGTTTGTTGTCCATTTGTGACATTTTTGACGCCCAATGATGATAAATATAAAAATGTAATCATGAAAGTTGGTTCCCTTTTCATTTCTTATCTATCTTCTTTCCCCTTTTCACGCTAACATCCCATCTCCCTTATTTTTTTCCATGCTAACATCCATCTCCATCATGCTAACATTTCTTCTATCTTCCATTTCAAGAGCACATTCATATTCTTTGAAACTACATTTCCTCTTGAGGGGGCATACCAAAACCCTCTTGGTCATCCTTCCCCTTTCCCTTTACACTGGGGCATATATCAGAATTACATTTCTTTGACACAACATGATGAACTGCATTATGTCAAAGAGGGGAAAAATGTAGGCACTGAAAATTTTCCTAAGATCTATGAGCAACATTTTTCCTTATCATCATCCTCTAATAATTAAATAATTTTAATTATTTAGCTATTCTTGATCATATTCCTTTATTAATTATATTATTTTTTAATTATTTAATTAATTCACTTTCCAATCGTTATTCTATCCTGATCAATTAAAATAAATTAATTACATCACTAATACCCCTTTCTTCAATTATTAAATAAATCATTATTTATTTAATTATTTATCTTTCATCACATGTCTATAGTCAGATAATAATTATTATTTGACCTTTTATTCTTCTATAATTAAATAATTGACGAAATTATTTATTTACGTGTCATTCTTCTCCTTTAAATAATTGATCCAAATCAATTATCCATATTTAATTTCTATCTCCTCCTTTAATTAGATTTATGAATTTAATTAAATATCATTTTTTATTTCCTCATTTTAAATTATTTATTTGCCACTTGTCATCCTCCTCCATTTTCGAATAAATAATTTAAAATAAATAATTTATCCCTCCATTTTGGTTAGAGATCCTTGTCATTATTTCATTTCATAGCTTGCATTTCTTGTATGTCTTTCATAGCCATCGACGTCATATCTTTTCCATGCATGGCATATTCTGGTTGCATCAATTTTCAACCATAGATCTTGGCATATTTCTAGAAACTTCATCTTGGCCATCCATTTTGTAACCTCCCTCTCATGAATCCTCATCTGTTGATCTCACAATCTTTCTAGAAGATCAATCTCATCCGTCCATTCGAATGGTTGTCTATAAAATAAACCTTTCTTCTCCATTTTTGATTTAACAGCTAATTATCTCCAACTTTCTTGCTTACTATTTACAAGTATTTGCACAACTTCAACAAAAAATCTGAGGGAAATATTGGCAGAAGAAGAAATAGGAGAGACAAGAGAAAGAATCAACTTCAAAGGGGAGTGCTTTATTTCATTTGCTTTCATTTTGATTTCTCTCTTTGTTTGTATTCTCTTGTTTAGATTTGTGTTGGCTGTCACTTAATCTATGCTATTTTATTTTCCCCATCTTACAGATAACATTATACTATGTTGTTTATGAATAGTTTGTTTGCAACTTCAATCATTTGAATAGAATGTTGATTTAGAACCATGTCTTCGACTCTTTATGTTCAGTAAAGCTCTGTGCAAATTATTTTATGTTATGAAATGAATTATTCGGGTCTTTCTCTTTAAGGGTTGTTATTTCAGACATAGGATATTTCTTAAAGGGCCCTTAGATCGCATCTACAAGATAGGTCTATTGTTCCTTACATCTAAGTCATAGTGCATCACCCTAGTTAGATCCTTTTATTTTATATTTTCCTCCTTTTCCCATTCTAAACCTGTAGTCATAGAAGAGTTGACTTCTTTAAAATCTGTAGGTTACTCGGTTTAGCACAATAGGTCCCCCCTTTAACTAAGTTTCCAAAAAATGGTTGTTACCTTGCCAATTTTTGACATCAACATATATATATATTGTAAATGGGCTATAAAAAATAAAGATACGTACATATGCATTATATGCTAGTCATTTGGAATACTTATTTTTAATAGTTTTTTTCAAATTGGGTATATACACTCCCATGTTAAAACATAACCCTACCTAGCTGTGATTGTTAAGTTTTACTTTTATTCTCCCTTTCTTACAAGGTTGTCTCTTTTTTTTTTTAAATATAAATATTCCTGAAGTAATATCTTTATTTTCTCTAGTTTAAATGGGAAAATATAAGATTATCTATGTCAAATTTCAAATCTATATTCCAATAGAAAACTCACTTAAAATTTCAAGCTAAATGTGCCCATACTTTCACTTCCATTTACTTTATGAAAAGAGATTAAAAAAAAAGTTATTCATTTATCTAAATATGTTTATTTCATTTCTACCTATTACATCTAGCTATTTCAAAAGAGAAGATCATTTATTTAAAAAGTACAAGTGATAAGAAGAGAGATTTTATTAATCTAACATGATTTATGCACAAATTATTTACATTGAATTTGATACAATAGTTTGTAATCCAGCCTCTTTTTCCTTACAAGGTAACCACAACAAAAAAAACCAATGATTCACTCTCTTATAGTAGATTTCCTTCAAGAAAATGAAAACACAAGAAGCTAAAACTTGATAGCTATGTTATTTATTTACAT
The DNA here is from genome assembly GCA_007115665.2 of Sequoiadendron giganteum. NCBI lineage: Eukaryota > Viridiplantae > Streptophyta > Pinopsida > Cupressales > Cupressaceae > Sequoiadendron > Sequoiadendron giganteum. The sequence goes on along the minus strand of CM021102.1, from coordinate 445,530,395 downwards.
GGATATAGAGAGAGTCCATAGCTTTTGTTGGAGATTTTTATTTATTGCATTATAATAAGGTGCACCAAGGGGTTGACTAAAGTCATAAGGGGGCACAAGGAGGTGACAAAGAGGTGATTTTTACCCAATTTCACTATTACCTCAATCAAGTAGAGCTCTCAAAGTTTTAAATGAAAAGTAGGGTTCATTTTAGTACTACTATATTCATTCATGTGTGTAAAAATGGAAAAATAGAAGATTACATTACTAAACTGCATTTATTCTTATGCATGGAAAGAAGAATATTGTATAAATCTTTCCAAGAAAAGTAATCTTTATTAACAATGTAAATGTATAAGGTATCACACAAGACGTGAGACTAATTGCTTTAATGCAAATAAAAGAAAATATTATACATTTCTAGATATTGCAAAGGAATGCACATATAGGGAAGAGAAACCAACCATTGCTTGAATGAATGGTTCTAGTTGAGTTGTCCTATGTCTTAGTCAGTATTTCATTTGTCTTGCATCCAACAGTCGTTTCCTTGCTGCTCCTAATTGTCTGCATCTGAGAGAGAAGGTTTTGTTAGAGAAATGGAAGGTATTTAATGCATACAAACACATACCTCTATAAACATACAATATGATCCTACAATGCACTAAAGTGGTTAGTATCATGAAGAATTTTAGGAAAAAACAGGAATATCAAACATTTGTATCATATGCACATATTTTTCTAACTTGTTTTCTTTATGTGAAGATAAAGGGAAAAGTAATTTTTCTGTTTTGTTTTATCTAATTTTAGCATGTGGGTTAAAATGTGGCTCCCACAAAGGTTGAGCCCAATATTTTTCTTTATTGTATACTAAAGAAGCATATAAAGGTAATTAATTTCTTTATGGTTTCATCAAGAAGCCATAAATCATCTATGATAGTGAATATTTACTCACTATCATGGGTGACATATACCTATTCAAAGTAATCATAAAGAATGCAGACATGTCATGTATCAAAATAGATTAAGGAAATGCATTTATTTACTCTTTCATGAAGGTGCAACATGAACATAAATGAAATAAAGAAGTCACAATCCTTAAGTTGTAGTGATATTATAGTGTTCAAGCAAGTGAACATTGTGTAAGACATTATATCAAAGGTAGAATTGAGCTTTAGAGAGTTTATGACCAATTATGTCAAGTGCAAGACAAATTAAGGTAGGGAACAATCAAGATCATGATGCAGTCCATAATCCAATCAAAAGGATGACAACATTAAAGGATGTCAATATTATGAAAAGAGAACATTGTTTATGGGATAGTCATGCAAGATCTACTTGATAATAGCATTGTTTCCCAAAGGAAATACATAATGTTCTTGGTGTTACCATGGAAAACACAATCAACAAGACATGAATATATAAAAGGCAGATCTCTTCAACTAAGTGCTTCCACAATAGCAATGGTATGTTAAGTAGCTATAACATTCTGCCCATTAGAAAAATAGTGGTTTCCATGATTCTAATGAGTTTAGGAGATTATGAACACCTTAAGATGATGCACCAGTCATAATGATCTTAATGCATGAAGAGCCTAACTATGACAGTTGGAAAGATAGAGTAAACATGTCAATAAGCAGAGGAAAATGTACATTTGGGATATAGTGCAGCAATAAACAGTGTTGTTATTGATGTCATTGTAGTGACCATGTAGAAACCAAAGTCTTAGAGTCATCCACAATGAGATAAGTATAGTGACTAATCAATGAAAAGTATCAACACAAATGTTTTGTCACAAGTTGAAAGAAATCAAACAAGATACAATGATAAAGAATACAATCACTTAGGAACTAAGACAAAGCACAACATTACTTATTGAAATGTTATTATTAGAAAGAAAATGCAAGAAAACAATGACACTGACATTGTCATTTTCAGTCATAAAACCCTAAGCCTTAGTCATAAAGGATAGTAAGATATTGATATCTCTAAAAGAAGAATAGTCATGAGATCCTAGAATTCAAAGTTCATAAGATCATAAGCAGTCAATTAATTCACGCACTTGGTGTGACTTGAATGAGATTTTGGTACCCAATCAGTGATGATGCATTAGGTATATGCAAGTGACCAAGAGTAGGGTAAGTATATGACTTGGGAAGATCATGAAGTCATCAGACAAAGGTAAGGTGATAGTCAACTTTAGCATGTTTGGGCAGTGCTTCGAAAATACAAGAGGGTGACTTCAAGGATGAAAAGGGAATTTCATCAAATGTGTCAAGTGAATAAATGTGGGAAATTATGAATGTGCCCTTGAAGAGGATAATATTTGAAGTGGGACAAAAGCATACTAAAAGCATACCTTGGATAAAATGTTGAGAAGACAAAAGGTAAGGGCAGTTACTCTAACAATAGGCCGGTTGATGAGAGCACAAGTTTTATGCAATTCTTCAACTCAGTTGATTAGAAAAAGAAGCATGGTAATGATGTTTTAATCAACAAATGAAGGGATGGAAAAATTCATTGAGTCTTTGACTCATACCGATACTGTGCAATGACATTGAATCATTTAGCAATTCTATTTCTTCTTTCATGGGGCAACTTTCAAACAATTGGTTGAGAAGCTCTTGCTTCATCTATCCACTCTCCCATGAAGTCTCAATCATATTATGATCGTGTACGATATTATCACAGCAAGGTGATTATTTGAGTGAAAACAAGGGAAAAAATCCCATTTGTTTAAAACCCAGGCTGGCCATGAGGAAGAGTGGAACAGGACTATAATGTAAATCAATAAAGAAAATAGATGTGGTCGTGGCCCAAAGAACCAGAATTGTATTTTCTCTTTAAGAAAAGAAAGCAATCTTCAGGTGGATGCTTGGTATATGTAGATAAGGTACATGATATAAAGATGAATTCATTCTTATCCAAGAAGGCTCGAACTCGAGTAAATTTTCTTCAGAAAAAAAATGGAGCAACAAAATAACTAAATTGAAAGCCTACCTTGAGTTTTCCTATGAAAATTTTGCTAGATCTCAAAAGAAAATTCCTTTGAATTCCAAAATATTCCATTGGATAATTTTTCAAAGAACCCTAGCATGTTAGTTTGAAGTTTCTAGAAGCTAGGTGTAAAAAATGAAATAATTGTTCTATATTTCACATCATTTTTGTTTAGGGTTTCAAAACCCTAATCTTTTGGCCGACAAGCATAGGTGTTTTTCACCTTTATTTTAAAATATGAGTAATGAAGCTAATATGGCCATGACCTCTTTGTGAACTAATATGCCTTAGTCAATTTGAATACCTTGGTTATTCTTCATAAGAATCATTATGACTTGTTTTTTAGGAGGACATATAACTTTGCATTGAATTTCAAAGTTGTAATTCATTTTTAGCTTGAATGATGAAGTTATAAATCATTAAGTCGAAAGTGATATTTTAGATGCAAACTTGAGCACTTACCTTACTTGTGCCTTGTAATTTGGAGGATTCTTGATGGTTACAAAAATGGTGGGGAGGTTTGAAACAATTTTCCAACACATGCCAAGCATATAGGAGTCTTTATTTATTTTTCTTTTTGGAGTGATAGAGAGAATATAGGCTTATTTTGACCAAGTTCTGAGCAGTTTTAGGAATGTTTATGGTGGATAAAGTCATGCTTTGACTTTTTCCACATTCTAGAGCCTTGTTGGAGTGGATTTACATGCTATATTTTTGGATTTTTGAGGGAATCTAACCCCAACTTCTCCTAGAGCCTTTTTTGGTGGAGCTACTTGGAGTTGATGAATATAGTCACTTGAGTGACTCTTTTCTAATCAGTTCTTACTTGGTGCTTTTTTTGAGTTATTCACTTTTGTAGTCCTTTGGTAGAGAAAAGAAAATTTATTTAACTCATGTTTTGATATGAAATACAGTGAAGGCCTTGAATACTATTGACTTGAAGATTCTAGCTTTGTGTTCTTTGTATTAACATGTTCAGTAGCTGATTGATCAAGTTATTAGTGAGGTAGTGTTTATTTCCTTATAGCTTTGTCTTAGGTTTTAGAACCTTTATGTAGAAAGTATACTAATGTAGGCTACAAATTGTTTCAAGAGGTGTTAATGGCTTTTGGATGTGAAATTACTTTCCTTCTTGAAGTCTGAGCATTAGGACCTATTTGTGAAGCATTTATGCAAACGTATACAACAATAAGTTGTGTAGGTGTAATTTCTATCAGTATAGAAAGTGTATAAAACTCTAATTTTTATAACCTTTTCAATTAGGTGTATCACCATAAAGATATTGTTTTCAAGTTTTCATTTTTAAAAACATCTCCTTCTACCCTTTTCCTCTACAAGATTTGGTAGGTTAGATTAGGTGACACCATAGGAAGTCGACCTTCTTCAAAGTTTTGATCCCATATAAGGATCCCACACCTTGGATCATTCCAATGTTTCTATGGAGTGGTAAGTCTTGTAGCTTAGCTTTCTAAATCCTACAAATTAGTTAGGGTGCAACTCTAGAAGATAACAATGATATTATGGTATAATGATACTTTTAGTAGTAGAAGTAAGAGAAAAGTAATTGAATTCCAATTCAATTGACCATGTTTAAGAAATGTAGTTATCAAGAGAAAAATCTAGAGTTGAAGGAGTCCATGAAAAAATAAATAGGAGTCCTATAATAAAGGGTAATAAATAGGATAGAGGATTAGGTTTTGGTAGAAAAGAATGGGCACATAGAATGGGATATATAATTTAATTCTTTAGGTGAGAAATATGAAAAAAAACTTGGAAAAGGGATGTACAATACAAAAAATAGTCATCAAAAGAACAAGGAATAGGTATCAACAGAGATATAAGTAGTTATAGTTGGTTTGTTTTTTCATTAATTTCAATTTATGTCAAACATTCATTGGAGTTCATTGTTCATGAAAATATATGTTTTCATGTTTATGTTTTAAGATGCAGTGTTCTGGGTGCTTTCTTGATGCTTCATAGGTTCTTGTTAATCTAGGTATTGATACAAAATTTGATTCTACATTTCAAGGTTATGATACTATATTTCATGGTATTATGTCAAAAGTGAAAGTTAAAAGGTAACATGTTGATGTTTCATGGTCCTAAAGGATTACTTCAGTGTTACTTTAGAAGATGCTTCAATAATGGTGTTCATGGTATTCATCATTATTTCATTTCATGGTTCATCTCATGGTTTTGAGGTAGATGGAATGTCAAAGGATTCAAAGGTACTTGATGTTGACTATATGACTAGGTTGTTAGTTGTTTCAAAATTCATTGATGTTCAAGATACTATGGTTTTTGGTGTTGGTACTCTATAGTAGAGTTATTTTATGAGAAGAGGTGTGATGAGCATTGAGAGATTGAAGTGGAATATAGCCTTGAATTATATTCCTCTAGAAAACTAGTTACAAACCTTGAGATAAGGTATTTGTGTCAAGAACCATATTTGATTTACAAAATTCTTGATGATACTTAATGGACAATATTGCTTCACAATAATATTATTGTTCATAACATTGATCTCAAAGGTGTTAATGCAACTTTTGATTTTCACATCAAAGAAAACATTGTATATGTTTCTTCATGAGTTTCTTCTTGTTCATTTAGGTATCAAATGTCAAAAGCATAGAGAGGATAAGAAAATGATAAAATGTTGAGATTAGGGTTTTTTTGAAGCAATTTTCATATCTCTTGATCCAAATTTCTTAGAATATTTAAAACCCTAAGTTTCTAATTTTAAATTTTATAATTTTTAGAAAGAATGCAAAATCTCAAACACACTTTTATTATGTTTAAAAAGTGACTTGTAATAGAAGGCTAAGAGATGTTTAAGTAATGAAATTATGACTTTAAAATCATTGGTAAACCAACCATCACTCCTAAGTGTAACCAATAAAGTAGGTCAATATTCTTTATTCCACTATCTAAAGGAAGATCAATGACTATCATTTGAAGTTTACAATGGTAGAAGTCTGAAATCAAGGGCTCATATTTAAATTTGATGAATAATTATTTCTAGAAGCTTAAGCTTTAATGGTCCAATATAATAGTCAAGTTATATTCAACTTTTTGTGTAACTATATTAATCAATGGTCACCATGAAGATGCCAAGAAAAAGATCAATGAACAATATTTGATGTCTATTTGAATTCCAATGGGTAGGTGTGGAATATATGTTAGGGAATGGTGAAAGGTTTGAGAGAAGATTGATACTATGTTTTTCTATAAAAAATACTCATAGAGGAAGTATTAAGAGACTCTATTGATACTTGCATAGATTAGAATATTTTGATTGATTTGTCATTTGAATTCATTCCTTTCATGGTGAGTATGGTTTTGATGTGAAAAAGGTAGATATGAATAATAGTATTCAATGACTACAACTAAGATTAGTGTTTTATTTGCATGTGTTTGAAGTTTTTCTAGATGAATTTTCAATGTCTGAAAGAGATCATAGGTGATTGATGCTCTATATGTGTATTCAAATAAGAATAACAATCAAGGTGTGTGTGTTGAGATGTGAAGGAAGTTTTTTATAATTGTAGTATTTGATTGATGAATTAGTGTTGATGTATGTGTGAATAAGGGAGATGGATTTTTTGGTGATGCGGCTATAGAGCAATGATTTTTCTGGAAATAGAGTAACCATCTCAGTTTTATTTATTTCTTCTGAAGTGATGGTTTGTCAGTGAGGCATATTGTGTAGCCAATGTGTCTTTTCTAGTGAGGCGTATTATGTAGCCAGTGAGGCTTTTCTAGTGAGGAAATTTGTGTAGTGAGTGAGGCTTTGCTAGTGAGGCATAGAGTGTAGGCAATGATATTTTTCCAGTGAGGCATAGTATGTAACCACTGAGGTTTTAGTCAGTGAGGCTTTTCTAGTGAGGCATAGTATGTAACTAGTGAGGTTTTGGCCAATGACGCTTAATGAAAATTAATTTCAGAGTGGATTTCACCCTTTTAGGGTTTTTCACTCATAAAACTTGTGTTATGTCTCCTCTTTGTGGTTTTTCATATTGTCCTTGATTGGTCATCTTTGTTCAAGTATTAATTTTTTGATTTGTACATCACTATGACTCTCTCAATATTCAATGCCTATAATGTTTGAAGTATTTTCAATGTGTCTCTTTTCATAATATAAATGAGCTAAGTTTTGAAAGTTATTTCTCATTAAACCACTAATTCACCCCCCTCTCAATGGTCATGCACTCCAAAAAGTGGTATTAGATCATTAGGTACCTTACAGAAGTTTAATCAACTTAGGAGATCCTATTAGTGCAGTACTTACTATGGTTAATCAAGAAGGTTGTTCTACTTCTAAAGCACCACTATTTTATGGTTTTGGTTCTTCTTTTTTGAAATTTAGAATGGATTCCTATTTATGTTCTCTAGGTTATGATGTTTGGGAAGTAGTAGAGAATGAATACACTACTACTAAGGCACCTTCCACTACAGATGAGAAAAGCGCCTATGAGTGTAATGCCAAGGAAAAAAATGTCATTTTTTGTGGATTGACTAATGATATACTTTTCAATATTATGGATTGTTAATCTATAAAGGTTGTTTTAGATAAGTTATCTAGTATCTATCAGGGTGGTGAAAAGGTCAAAGAAGCCAAATTTCAAACCTTTAGAGCTAATGTTGAAGTAATACTTGAATGAATGAAGATGAGAAGATTGTTGACTACCTTCTAAAATTTCAAGAGACAGTCAATGCTATCTGTGGTGTTGGTGATTCCTTGGAAGGAAAAGTAGTTGTCAAGAAGGTATTAAGATCACTAACATATAAGTATGATTCCAAGTTATATGTTGTAGAAGAGAGGTATACAAATAAACTTACCTTAGATGAACTTCATTGAACATTTACTACTTATAAGATGATAATTTGTAATGATGAATCCATAAGAAAAGAGGGTGACTTTAAATTAGAAAAATTTGAAAAAGCTAAATTTTGATTTAGAGGAATTGAATGACACAAAATCTTTCTTTGTAAGAAGATTGAAAAAATGGTCAGGAAAGTATAAGTGGAAGCTTTCGTTCAAGTGTTTTGAGTTTTGGTAAGATAGGAAATTATGTTTCTCAATTTCCCTATAAATATTTTGAAAGTGATGAAGATGATAGTAGGAGACAAGGAAAGAAGAAATAGTATAATCCTAAAAGGAAAAACACTTTCAAAAAGAAGAAAACTTTATTTTTTAAGGATGTTGATGTAACAAATATTTGTTCAAAAGATTCTTTTGAAGATGGAGAGGAATTTTTTTTATTACTACTATTAGTCAAAGTGAAAATTAGGAACAAAAGAGTGAAGATCAATCTGATAATGATGAAGAATATGTTGATTTTGAGGGAGAATTGAGATGTGATCTTGGTGAAATAAAAAGACTCAAAAAGGAGGCAATAGAAAAAAGAAACCAGACCCAAAAAGATACTAAAAATTTGATCAATAGGGTTAATGAGTCTAAGAAATTAGTTGTAGATATAAATATTCAACTTGAAGAGAATAAGAGGGTTGCATAAGTTACCAAAATGGAGTTAGACACCAAATAAAATGAGTTTTATACTTTGGAGGTTAAAATTGTAGCCTTGAGGAAAAGGCTAGATATGTGTGATAGTAGTGACAAGTTAGTAGATCTCTTGTGTAAGAAAAAATATCACAAGGATACTACTGGTTTAGGCTTTGAAAAAGGATAGAGTTCTAAGGTTAGAGAAACTCCTAGGAAGAATATTGATCTAAACGATCATTTTTCTGCTACTAAGGTTGAAGACAAGAAGGAGACAAAAGAAAGTACTCCTAGACAAGACAACACCAACAAGTTCAAAAAATCCTTTCATTCAGGATAATATCAAATGACCAGGTTTGGAAACTCTTTTCATGGTTATTGCTATTCATGCTATGAATTTGGTCATAGAGAAATAGAGTATTAGATGCATGAAATAAAATTTGGATGGAATAAGAGTCCTTATGAATGGTCAAATAGAATGAATAATGTACTATGTTATAAATGCAACCATCTAGGTCATAGCACAAGGTTTTATAAGACACAAGTAAAATATGATGTTTTTGGATTGTCAAGTGACTATGATTCCTTTTTTCCTCTTGTTGGTTACAAGGCCATATGCTATAACTTCCATATGTTTGGACATAAAGGATAATTTTTTAAGAATAATTTGGTGGAACCTTTTAGTTATCACAATAAAATAGGTACTATGAAATTTTGGAGAAGTAAACAAGAGAAAGAGAAGAAAGAACCGAAGCTTGTGCACATTGCACAAGAAACATTCATAACTTCTTAAAGAACAACATGGGGTTAGGGGGAGATAATTATTGGTGTACTATTCAAACCTTTTAGACAACAACAAAGAGGTTGTGTATTTTCAATGATAATGGTAACTTGAGTTCATGTGGACAATCATCATGAATAATAAAGATGGTAGTTCAATGGAGTGATATTGTGTTTTAGTTTCAAAATTTAGTGATTGTGTTCAATATTTGCAATATGATATGGATCTTGAGTATGTTAATTTTCTTGTGTTTTAAAAGTCCTATGGATCTTGTGGTTGATATGGTGTTCATATATTGTTACAATTTGTAGAGGTATGTTGACAATCTTGACTACATTGACAGTGATTTGCATTGATTTTTCATATATTTGTCTTCTTGCATATTGTGAAGCCCCGTTCATAATGAACACAAAGTGAATTAGCATCTTTCATATGCACAGTGGTATATCTAATGCTAAGTTGCATAATAGAACAATATTCTATTAATCATAAATTAACAATGATATCTTCAATATTTAATAGTAATACTTTGTCTTAAATAAATCTTGCATTGATAGTGCTATGATGACATTCTATAGTTCTCAAAGAGATAAGTTGTATTCATAATGTATCTTTTCTCTAAATCACGTTCTTTATTTGTCCAAGAAGAAGTGTTGTAGAGTGTTTGTAGATTCTAGTCGGAGTCTTATTCTAGGAGATGGTAATATTCTTTCAGTTGTTTTGGAAGTATCTTGTTGAAAGTGATATGGTGTCAATGTTGTGTAATGTTAATCTTGACCAAATTGACAAGGTTATGCATGATATTGGTATTTGATAAAATACATGCTATATAGAAGTTAATGATGTGATAGACAAGTCATTTTTCAAGGAAGATCACAACATTTAACTAGGTTTTGCTTCAATGTGCATCATGTTTAGTGACCTTTGGGAGTGGTTGATGATGCTTTGATAGTGACAGTGCACTTTATATATATATTATATTTCACTATTGGTTCAAATATATGATTATTTAGCTATGATTTCCAAGGATCCTATCTCATTCTTTGATAATAGTTCCATTTTTTTTCCTTACCTTGCCAGTAGAAATGTCATATTGATATGCAAATGTTGTTTAAATGATGAAGTTTGGGTTGTGAAAGTGATAGCGTTATTTTTTTATCTTGTTATAGAGGTGTGGAGTATAGTGTTCCCTATTGATAGTGATATAGTAGTGATAGTAATCTATATGCAATATCTTGATAGTGATAATGTTGCAAGGATAGGTTTTAAGTTGCTCAAATAGTGAGGTATTTTAGTCATAGTGGTCTTCATTATTTTTTACTTCTCTTATGTTTGGTCAAGTGGTTGCTAATATCTAGTGCTAGGTTGATTTTTCTCATATATAGTTCTCTCACTATATAGTGTTCTTGTAACAATATTATTTTTCCTATCTTCTCACATGGTTTCATTCATTTTTGAATGTTATGCCTCTTATGGTAATAGCTGCTTTGATTTCTCTATCATAGTTTGCAAGTGTTTGGTGATATTGTTCGTCATGTAGACAAATTTCCTTTGGAATATTATCTATATTTAATCTTATGTGGATGGTTCAAGTACCATGATAGTGGTATTGAATTTTTATTTGTTGCAAAAATATGGAGTTGAAAGAGCTTAACCAATACTGAAAATGGTTTCTTGCATAACAACTTACTCTATATTTAGTTGCCTTGAAAAAAATTTCTTGTAGGATATCATGAAAGTCTTGATCACATTCAACCAATAGTATTCATCAGTCTTAATGTGCGTGAAATTTATTTTTGGTACAAGTACATTGGTATGATAGTATATATTCAAGATGTTTTCAATGGATATCTTATTGATAAGAGGAGAAAGTAGTCCTTTTCCATTTGATGTCAAAGGGGGAGTGATTGGTGATAGTTTGTGGAATTTCTATCAATGAAAAAAGGGGAGTTTGTTGGTTGATTTTTCATTGATGTCAATTGATGTCAAAGGTTAATTGGAGTTCATTGTTCATGATAATATAAAATTTAGTGTTCTTGGTGCTTACTTGATGCTTTAGAGGTTCTTGTTTATTCAAGTATTGATACAAAAGTTGATTCTACATTTCAAGGTGATGATGTTATATTTCATGGTATTATGTCAAAAGTGAAAGATAAGAGGTAACACGTTGATGTTTGATGGTCTCAAAGGTTTAATTTAGTGTTTCTTCAAAATATTCTTTAATAATGGTGTTCATGGTATTGATCATTGTTTCATTTCATGATTCATCTCATGGTGTTGAGGTAGATGGAATCTCAATGGATGCAAAGGTACTTGATGTCGACTATATGATAAGGTTGTTAGTTGTTACAAAAGTTATTGATGTTGGTACTCTATGGAAGAGTTATTTTATGACAAGAGGTGTGATGAGAATTAAGAGATTGAAGTGGAAGATAGACTTGACTTAGATGATTCTAGAAAAGTGGTTACAAAGCTTGAGATAAGGTATTTGTGTCAAGAACCATCTTGGATTTACAAAGATCTTAATGATACTTGAAGGACAATGTTGCTTCATAATAAATTCATTGTTGATAGCATTGATCTCAAAGGTGCAAATGGAACTTTTGATTTTCATGTCAAAGACAACATTGTAGATGTTTCCTCATGAGTTTCTTCTTGTTAGTTCAGGTATCAAATGTCAGAAGCATAGAGAGGACAAGAAAATGATAAAATTTTGAGATTAGGGTTTTTCTAAAGAAATTTTCATATCTCTTAATCCAAATTTATTAGCATATTTAAAACCATAAGTTCCTAATTTTAGGGTTTATTCTTTTTACAAAGAATTCCAAATATCAAATACACTTTTGTTATGCTTGAAAAGTGACTTGTAATAGAAGGTTGAGAGTTACTTAAGTAATGAGATTATGGGTTTAAAATCATTGGTAAACTAGCCCTCACACCTATGTGTAACTAGCCAAGCATGTCAATATTCTTTATTTGACCATCTAAAGGAAGAACAAAGACTATCATTTGAAGTTTACAGTGGTGGAGTATGAAATAAAGGTCTCATATTTAAATCTAATGAATGCTTATTTCTAGAAGATTAAGCTTTGATGGGAGTCTAACAGTTACTATATTCAACTTTTTTGTGTAAGTATTTTAATAAATGGTCACCGTGAAGAAACCAAGCTGAAGATCATAAACCATATTTGAAGTCTTTTTGAATTCCAATGGGTAGATGCGGAATAAATATCAGGGTATAGTGAAAGGTTTGAGAGAATATTGGTACTATATTTTTCTATGAAATAATACTTAGAGAGGAAGTGTTAAGAGACTATAATTATTCTTGCACAGTTTAGAATTTTTGACTGGTTTGTCATTTGAGTTCATTCCTTTGATGGTGAGTATGGTTTTGATGTGAAAAAGGTAGATATGAATAACAATATTCAATTATTGCAACTAAGAGCAGTGTTTTCTCTCTCTAGATTGGAATGATCTGAATGTGGTCATAGGTGTTTGATGTTTGTTTAGAAGAAATGTTAGTGTGTGAAAGAGATCACAGGTGACTGATGCTCTATATTTTTTTTCAAAGCAGATTAACAATGAAGGTGTGTGTTTTGATGTGTGAAGGAAATTATTAATAATTATAATATTTGATTGATGAATCAATGTTGATGTATGTGTGAATAAGGGAGATAGAGTTTTTGTTGATGCAAAGATAGAGTAGTGATTTGAGAGGAAATAGAGTAACCCTCTGAGTTTCGTTTATTTCTTCTGAAGTGATGGTTTTTCGGTGAGGCATATTGTGTAGCTAGTGAGGCTTTGCTAGTGAGGCATATTGTGTAGCTAGTGAGGCTTTGCTAGTGAGGCATAGAGTGTAGCTAGTGGGGTTTTTCTAGTGAGGCATAGTATGTAGCCAGTGAGGTTTTAGCTAGTGAGGCATAGTATGTAACCAATAAGGTTTTGGCTAGTGAGGCTTAATGCAACTTATTTTTAGAGTGTTTTTTCACCCTTTTAGGGTTTTCCACTCGTAAAACTTATGTTATGTATCCTCTTGGTGGTTTGTCATATTCTGCTTGATTGGTCATCTTGGTTCAAGTATTATGTTCTAATTTTCATATCATTGTGACTTGCTCAATATTAAATACCTATAATGTTTGAAGTGTTTTCAATGCGTCTCTTTGCATAATATAACTGAGTTCAATTTTGAAATTTTATTTCTCATTAGACCATTGATTCACCCCCTCTAGGTGGTCATGTACTCAAATAGTTACTTCAAGGCTTGAATTACTTGATAACATTAATAGAGGGAAGATAAGTGTAGGAGAATGATTGCAGAAAATATAAAACAACTTTAAGAATAAAATTAGTAGAGATTAGTAGAAAGGATGTTAGGGTTGGTGAAATTGAATGCATAATAAAGTGGGTTAGATCCAAGGAAAATATGTAGAAATAAGAAGGTATTCAAGGAGTTCATGAGCTAAGAGGAATTTTGCATGAGACATTATAATTTAGTGAGTGAAGGAAGACATAGAAATTAAGAGATAGATGTTGTTTGACAAGAAAAAAGTGAAGGAAGATAGCCATCAAGGAGGATAAATATTAGAAAAGGGGTAACTATGATGATAGTTAAGATTGTAGGAAGCTGCATGGATGATCAATAGATGCCTTAGAGGGAGTTGTGAATTTTTTTAAGAAGAATTTTGAATTCCATATAGCTCAATAAAATGATGGAAAAGAGAAGAGGATGCCACATATAGCTGAATAATGAGCCATCAAGTAAGGAGAGTGCATGAATAGGTCAATAAAACCAATACTAAATTTGATATTGATTAGGAAATATAGAAAATAAGAAGGGAAATAAAATGTGTGATATTGACTAGGTAACATGCCAAGAGAAAGAAGTTGCATGTGAGAGTAATAAGACAATAAAATCTACATGAGACAAATGCTTGTACTAATTATTGTAGATACAACATGTAAACATAAAAAAGATCCTAGAAGATTTTGTATCTAAGGAAACTAACCAGGACACTAAAAGTGATATGATACAAGTAAAGAAATAATTAGTATAGGTCCTACATGTAACAACCACAACCTTATAAAAAGGAATTTACATGAAATTTTAACTATAAAGTAAAAATTACATATTCCATAAAATAGGACATCACATTTTTCTTAAATAATTAAAAGTTACGAATACATGACTGATAATAAAAGCATACCATAATAATTTCATTTCACTTTTTCAAACTAGAAATTATAATTTGTTTTTTTTTTAATATTTTCTACATGAACAATTTCAAATATATATCATAAAAAAATAAGGAACAAGGTCAAAGATACATATGTGGATACTTTCTTTATTTGTCTCTCAAGACTCTACATTCCATCTACAAGAGGGAGAGCATCACCCAAGTACTTTACCTCCAACCATGGACCAATGGTCCCCCACACACCTTCCTAACAAGCCTAATAAATTAAATTTCATGAAGGGTTAACCCAACAATAATTAATGTCAACATATAACACTTTACCTTGAGAAATGTGTGTCCCAGAAATAGGGACCTTGGGATCCATTTTCCCATGGGAAAATGGGTCTACCCTAATCCTTTGAACCCATTTTTGAAACATATTTTTGGCAGTATTTTTATAATCCCAAATTCAAATTTTAATTTTTCCTTGTAATATTTAATTTTCAAGAAAATAAGGACATACCTATAAATATAAGGTTATTTTATCAAATCAACAAGAAAATTTTTAAGAGAGATTTCACAAGAGAAATTATTATTGTTAAGAGAAATCAATAACATATTTCTCAAGCATCATGCATGTTTTTAGACCTAACACTATGACATAGGTTTCAAATATTCAAGTCAAGCATTCAATTCATATTTCAAGTATCAATATCCACATTCATTGAAGCCATTTCATGCAAGATCAAGCTCGAAATTTCATATTTCCAAAGGTTTATTCAAGGGTTTGGTCCTAGGTTGGAGAAAAATTGAAGAATGGAGATTGTATACACCTAAAAATGGTCTAGATAAATTTGATTAATCAACCTTTAATTCATCTACTTATTAATAAATAGAAATATTTATTTATATAGTTCACATTCTATTTTCTCCTATTAAATAAATAAATTCAATACTTTGTTGGGTATGTGCAGGATCATCATGGAAAAACAAGCCCTTAAGTGGCGATGAAAATTCAAAAAATCAGAGTTAGGCAACTGGACGTAAAAAATTGAATAAGTTATCTATATTATTTCAAAATTATGTAAGAATATAATCTATAGAAAATTAAATTTAGTTTCTAAACTACTAGGTTTATTTAATATATATATGTATATATGTATATATATTTGGTGAAAATTTGAAATTTCAATGCAGTAGTACTTAAATTTTAGGGAAAAAATAAGAAGTAGGTGTCTATTTGACTACCCTTACCACAATAAAATGATAATATTTTTTTATAAGATTTTAGATATAAGTAGAGGACTCTTGTCCCAATGTGATGCATATTTTTTTTTATTTTATTTCAAACTAAATAATTGGTTATGATATTTTTATTACAACTTTTAAAAAATATAAAAACTCGTATATCTGACCCCCTTAACCTAGTCAAAACTTCATAAAATTCAAATTTTTATTTTTTAATACTATAGTATGTGAAGCATAGAATGCGACACATGTTTCAGATTCAAAAAATGTGATGCCATTTGAAAGATATAGATGTTTTTCAATCAAACTATCAATCATGACTTTAGTCATAATTTAAATAGAAAATGAATAATAATTATTTATTAAATTCAAAGTAAAAAAAATTCTATATTGGTGGAAAGCTGAGAATATCCTTTTAAAACCCTTTTTGTTTCATCAATTTTGGGTAAAAAAAAAGTCGTCAGCCACATGGGCCATCATATCACTTACATATCACCACTTTTTGGCCCATCATGATCCTGCACATACCCTATTTTATTAAATTATCTAATTCTTCTATCTTAATTAAATAATCAAATCCAATAGTTTGTTTTATTTAATTATTCAATTCTTCCATCTTAATTAAATAAACAAAAATCACATAGTTTGTTTAATTATCATTCCCTTTTATTAAATAAACAAAATTCAATTGTTTTATTTAATAATATTTCTTCCCTCCACATTCAATAACTCAAATTTCTAATTGAGCAAATGTCTACAACTTCTTTCTCAATAAAGTTGAAAGCTTCAACTTGTATTCAATTTTACTTTATCTTTCCAACCAATTTTGGAACAAGCTTTAAATAGTTGGAAATAGTTGGCTTCATGGATCCATAATTTCTTCCTAATCACTTGTCAAAATGTTTTGCTGGGAGAAACCATTTCACTTATTCTTCTCCAACTTCTTCATCTTTTACCATTGATTTATCTAGATAAAATATGAACCATTGCTTGCTGCCACATCACAAATTTCCATTGAAAATATATAAAAGCAACCTCTTGCTATAGGAAATGGATCCCACTTTTTTGCAATTTTACTTTGTAGGAATCATATTAGAGCATTTTAGCATACACCATTTAGAAATTATCAAGTAGAAGCATTTTAGCAATCACATTAGATCACAATCATGTCACATCATATCACATTAGTTGCATCTTAGTTTATCATATCATTTCATATCAGTATCACAGTATTATAGTTTTCACTATCAACATCTCAACATATCATTTAGTTTATCATTCTCATTCTCCAGGTCATCATTTTAACAATCACAATGCACACAATCTGAGAGCTACTTTGATTTAAAAAATCCTTGATGTTAGAGAGAAATGGTACAATTTTAGAGATTTTATTATGCTTCAAATAGATTAAATTTTTCATTTGAATTCTCTAATAAAGTTTCATTGAGGTGTGTTGTTATTACTTCACTTCCACATATTTTTCACACACATAAATTGGTTCCCATCATATCCTCAAGATATGGTACACATCCTCCAGAGTCATTGTCATCTCGCCAGTAGGAAGGTGAAAGATGTTATGCTCACTATGCCACCTCTCAGCTAGGCTTGTCAACAGTCCTCGATTAATCATAACCTGGGGCATATATAACAAGGACGATAATCCACAATGTGCAATCACCTCTCTCAAGCTATGTAAGCCTGCGTATCAAATCCCATGTCCTAGGAAATCACTCATGAATCTAAAGATTTGCTAAAGGCTCCTATAATCACAAAATTCACAAATCAGTAAACTTTTCAAATCAATCGAAATCAATCAACCTATCAATCTAATCAGCTCTGATGAGACTTTGATCAAATATCATAAGCATCAATCAATCTACCGTTTAACCTCACCTATCATGAGGTTAATTGATCGAGCTATAATTGATCCTCGCTTATCATGAGGTCAATTGTCATCAATCAATCATTGAATCTCACCTATCATGAAATCAATAATCATATAAATCTATCAGGTTCATCAATCAAATCAAATCAAAGGTGGACAAGATCAAAAAACATCAAGAAGTTAACTGATAATTTCATCTTTTTGACTTGTATGTGTTAAAACAGTCTATCAAAGCACTAAATAAGTCAATGTGCCATTTAAGGTGGTCAATTTGCTAGAACAAATAATCAATGCACCAAATGGGTCAATGTGCCATTTCAGGCTACTAATGTGCTAGAACAGATATTCAATGCGCCATAATAGTCGATACGCCATTTTAGTCTATCGATGTGCTAATCTAGGTTTTCAAAGTGCTATCTAAATCTATCTTCTACAATGTTATACCTATGCGCTAGATTTCTACTTCAATGTGTGAAAAAATTAAATGCCCTAAAAAAAATGTCTAAAGTGCTACATTGGGGTGTCAATATGCTAGACTATGAAAATAGAATTCAAAACATGAAAAAAGTGGGAAAATCAAATTGCATGAATAATGAGGAGGTTTATCAGGGTATGTACCGGAGTCCCATACGTTGTCAGGCAATTGTGATGTCGCACGCACTTGAATCGATGTGTGTGGTAGGGGACCACCATCTTGCTTCAAATGCACAATTTGGTCAATCACTGTCAAACTTCAAATTGCAAATGCACAAATGAAATTCAAAATCACCTTTTTTAACCTTTATAGGTTAATTAAGTAGGATTTTTATGGGATTGAATTATTTTATTTACCAAAGATGGCTTAAACCATTCATTCATCAAAGGGGTAGTTTCAACATCATTTATCAGGAGATAAATCACTTCAAATCACATCTGACATTAACTTATCAAAAAATCATAAAAACTAAAAATCTTGAAATTTTTTTTAAAAAAAATCAAAAATTCATCAATTTATCTTCGAGGGGGCATACATCTATTATCACTCAAACAAATCAGTGTCTGGGGCATATCATATTTTTTTGGCAATACTAGTAGAAAAATTGATTCTTTGAGGCAATATGTAAATACATCACTTCAAACAGGGGCAAAATGTATACACCTAAAAATGGTCTGGATAAATCTGATTAATTAAATACAATTATTTGATTAATTAACCTTTAATTCATCTACTTATAAATAAATAGAAATATTTATTTATATAGTTCACATTCTATTTTCTTTTATGAAATAAACAAATTCAATACTTTGTTTTATTTAATTATCTAATTCTTATATCTTAATTAAATAAGCAAATTCAATAGTTTGTTTTATTTAATTATTCAATTCTTCCATCTTAATTAAATATACAAAAGTTCCATAGTTTTTTGAATTATCATTCCCTTTTATTGAATAAAAAAATTCAATTGTTTATTTAATAATATTTCTTCCCTCCAAATTCAATAACTCAAATTTCTAATTGAGCACATGTCTACAACTTTTCTCTCAATAAAGTTGAAAGGTTCAACTTGCATTCAATTTGACTTTATCTTTCCAACCAATTTTCGAACAAGCTTTAAACAGTTGTAAATAGTTGGGTTCATGGATCCATAATTTCTTCCTAATCACTTGCCATAATATTTTGCTAGGAGCAAGAATTTCCCTTATTTTTCTCCAAATTCTTCATCTTCTACCATTGATTTATCCAGATCAAATCTAAACCATTGCTTGCTACCACATCACAAATCTCCATTCAAAATCTATAAAAGCAACCTCTTGCTATAGGAAATGGATCCCACTTTTTTGCAATTTTACTTTGCAAGAATCATATTAGAGCATTTTAGCATACATCATTTAGCAATTATCAAGTAGAATTCTAGCAATCATATTAGATCACAATCATGCAACAACATATCACATTAATTTCATCTTAGTTTATCATATCATTTCATATTAGTAGATCATAGTATCACAACTTTCATTATCAATCATATCAATATCAGTATCTCAGCATATCATTTAGTTTATCATTCTTATTCTCTAGGTTGTCATTTTAACAATCACAGTGTACACAATCTAGGATCCACTTTGATTTAATAAATCCTTGGAGTTAGAGAGCAATGGAACAATTTTAGATATTTTATTATGGTTGAAATAGATTAAATTTTTCATTTGAATTCTCTAATAATTTTGCATTAAGGTGTGCTTTTATTACTTCACTTACACATATTTTTCACACACAGAGATCCCTGAAGTGCAAAATTTCAAAAGTTATCAAATTTGCAAGAAAAGTTGTCAAGATCATGGAAACTCTAATCTCAAATTTATTTTTCATCATTTTCAAGTGAAGCTAGTGGGAAATTTCATCTTAGATTTGTCTTCAGAGGTTCTCAAAAAATTAGTTCAAAGAGTTGTCTCAGGACCCATTCACCATTTTAGGATACTTAGCAATTGATTATCGAGGCAAGTTTTAAGTATCTTCTACGTAGGAAAAAAATATAAAATTGACTATTTCTATTAGATCTAGGCTTCATCTACATGAATCAAGTTTGAGGTTACAGATTTGAGGTCATTTACTATTTTTAATCTCTCTCCCAAAAAGTGTTGTTTGAACATTACCCCCCATCCACATACACATAAAGGAAATTTCTAGATTTTCCATAGAATTGAATCACCTAAGGGATGAAAGTTAATTCTATCCTTGAGGATCTCATTTCCTGAATGAAATATAAAATAGGTGATTTCATTACACCCCATTTTTCCCTTTCTATTTATAGTAAGTTTGGTGAAACATTCCAAATTTAGTATAAAAACCTATGTTTTAGTGAACCTATGCTATTTTTCTATGTTTCATTATGGTGAACCCGACATTTTGAACATTCTAATTTTTTATTTGGAGATCACCCAAACCCTAGATTTAGGATTTGCATAATTTTTATTTGCATCTCATTTAGGGTTGTCAAAATTGCATTAGTTTGCATTGCATGTAGGGTTTTAGGTTTGGATTTTGCATTCTTTAAAATCTAAAAGATCAAAAAATTACATGAATTTTACATTGATTTTGCATAATGTCTGCATATTGGTGTACTTTTAATCATTCACATTAAAAAATTGAGTCAAAATTTTATTTTAAAAAGTTTCATATTGTTCATCATTTGTCATTAATTTCGCTTGCATTTATACATCAAATTCTAGAAAATTATGTCAAAGGAGTTATAGTCTAAGACTTGGAACTAAGAATACATACAACAAACCTAAAATTGGATTTTTCATTTTTTCAAACCTTGCTTAAAGACCCATTCACCCATGGGCAAATGAGTCCTTCAAGGCCCCTTAGGACCATCTTTTATAGGCATTTTTATGTTTTTTGTGTTGAATAGGACAACTAAGAGGGATGGGGTGATTCAGTTTCCACATAATTAAACCTTTAAATCAACCAATGGAACTAATCCTTAACATTGCTTAAATGATTAAACATTAACTGCAAGTGCAGAAACTGAAAATCATCACACAAACACAACACTAGATTTATGTGGAAAACCCAATGAGGGAAAAACCATGGCAAGGATTAACTCACACTATAAAGAATATCAAAATTAATTAAAATAGGCTCACTTCCCAAAAAACAAGGCTCACTACCAAAACAAGGACTTACTATCAAGGACAAGACTCACTATCTAATAGGGCTAACAATCTAGAGGGATCACTTCCATAGAGATACAAAGAAGATAAAAGAGATATGTCATAGAGAGATGATGATCTCAATGCAATTGAGAAATTCACCACAATTTTCTCAACCACTCGTAGTAATGCATGAATGATAGAGTACACCTTCTACTTACTACATCCAAAAACACAACATTTAGGATTTCCACTAATCTACTACACTCGTATCACACACACTCACTAATTAGCATCAATATTACATCTATTTGCTCTTTTTATTTTCACTTATCTCTCTTGTTCACTCTTCACCTCTTCACCACTAAGTCATCCTATATTTATACCATCTTCAACTTTGAAACATATCCAAAGTCGGCGATCAAACATTAAATTCAAATTATGTTGATGCCAAAAAAATCCTAGGGTGGAATTAGAATGAGGGCGACCCAAACACATGATTCATGAGGACCAAATAGATCCTACATGCTTCACTAAATCCAAAGATAGTGTTCAACACAAGGTTAACCAAACCAATGTAAAACACATAGAACAATTAAGCATGAACCTTCTAGATACCAAGATTAGATTCATCACAATCATAGCAACTCAACTCTCAAACCACAAGTCATAAGACTTTAACAAAGAGAAATTTAGACCAACAATATTTCTCCCAGACCTTAACAAGAACCTCAGAGAACCATAGTTCACAACTGGTGAACATAACTCACACTATACAATGAATCAATAACTAAAAATCTAGATATAACAGCTTCCAACAATCACAATCAACATATATGAACCACACAAATATAGGATCAAAATTGAAGAAAAACCTAGAGCAACCAGTTAACACCTGTAATCTTCCTTCAATACAATTTTCTCAATATCCTTGACATATAACACCAATAACCTACAACCATGACATTAATGACAACAACAACTAGTTGAGAAAAAATTGACTAGTTGCCATCAATGAAAATAATTTCATTCTTCTCATTCTTGCAAAAATATCCACCTTTTTCATTGATGGCAATACATGATGTAAAAAACCATCAAAGACAACATACTAGCTTTGAATACACTTGTCAATATGTTTCTTTCTATTTCTCCCTCTTTGTAGATAATATATTTTCACATTCTTTCTTTCCTCTTTTCCACATTCTTCATTTCCTCTCCCCCTTTGACATAGATATCAAAGGAAAAATATATTTAAATTGATTTCCCCTGTAATGATAAAATACTCACAATGACAACACATAACACTACTTTCTCCCCCAAGAGGTAGCCACTAGACATCAATCCAAAAGAAAGATAGATCCATAGATCCAACAAATTGATGCATCTCCATATACATCTAGTTCAACAAAGGATTGAAAATGATCCCTAACTTCTCTCAGAGATACTCAAAAGTATCCTTAGGAAGATCTTTCATAAATATAATAGCAATCTGGTCCTTTTTTGGAGCATAATCAAGATTTACTTCATTCTTTACAACCTTCTCTCAAAAATGCTACCTGAAAGATATATGATTTGATCTCAAGTGCATCATTAGACTTTTTAAAATTTTAATTACAATTGTGTTATCCTAGAAGATAGAAATAAGATCATCATACACCACTATGATATCATTCAATTTTTGTTTGATCCATAGAACTTGTGTACAACAAGATGCAACAACAATATACTTAGATTTAGTAGTAGACAAGGAAATTGATTCTTTTTTTTTACTCAACCATGCCACTAATATGCAACCAAGAAAGAATTCACCACCACTTATTCTCTTTCTTTCATATACACATCCAATACAATCTATTGGAAAAACAAGAATAGACAACTGAGAGGGGGGGTGAATTAGTTGTCATGGAATTTAATACTTATTTATCCTTAATAACCTTTAATCTCATATCTGATAAGTATAGTAAAAGAATGAATCAAAAACATATTAGAAGCACACATAACACCAATATTTTTGTGTGGAAACCCTGTTAGGGGAAAAACCATGGTGGAGGTTAATCCACAAGTTATACCCTATTAAAAGTATAATGAAAATGAATAAGGAATGCACATGCATTCAGACACACTACCTAGAGCTCATTGCTCAAACAAGACTCAATATCTTACATAAAAAGTTCAGATTAAATCCATCTGAAGAGGTTGAACTGAGAAATTAGCTTCTTCAAAATCCTGATGATAGTTTTGAGTAGGCACAGAAACAATTCTTCACATTGCTCAACCATCCTCACACTCTGCTCTGTAATCAGATGATCTAATATTTATTCACATATTTCTCATACACACTTCATTCTCTCATGCACCACACACACTTCAAAATGAATAAAAAATCACTCTTATATATCTACTTCATGGAATTACATCAACAACCTTGTTGGCCAAAGCTAAAAGAATAAATTACAAAATGTCGACCCAAATCTTTAACAAATCTCAATGTGCACCAACCAAAGTCAGTCATAACAGAATGAAGACCTAAAAAAACTTCCTTGAACATGCCAAACATTAAAAGATTAATCTGCGAGGACCCGCAACACACTACAACCATTATGTCAGTCAAGAACATGAAAACTCGAACACACAATAGAAAAATATTTGATGACAATCACACCAGTCCATGCGGATGTGCAACAAGGATAGAGCACAATCTAGAAATATAAATGAACATTGCACAAGCATACACAACAACTCAAATTACTATAATTACATTCTCTTTTTCTAGAAACATCAGCTACAACAACAAAATAACTATAGGAACACATAAATTCATAACTTGCACAAATCTTGATGCACGCCTCCAAAATTTTTGAAGTATAAACTAGATAGGCTCAACAAAAAACTCTTTAAAGTGAAACTTCTGAATACCACCATACTAAATTTTCCACCACACTAGACTTCACTACTTCATAGATAGTCGTCAACATATTTATTATAATTTTCTCAATATCCTTGACATCTACAACCTTCAAGACATCAATGCTAATAGTGTTGACATCAATGACAACCACAACATCCAACAATCTCCCCCTTTGGTATTTATGGCAACACATGATGTGAAAATTACCATCAACACAACTAACTCTTCTTTCAATAGTATCTCCTTCTCATATTGTTCCTCTCCCCTTACATTAATCTTCTCCCCCAAGGTTTCTCATATTTCTCTTCTCCCCATTTGACATCAATGGGAATGATACACAAGATTTGAACCACATATATGAATCATCTAACTACTCCCCTTAAGTAGTAGCCACCACAACATCAATCTAGATCAATATATGACTATGAATGCATAGATTGATGAAAGACTTGCATCTTAGTTCAGATTAGGAGGGGAAATCACTCCAACTTCCCTCTGAGATACTCAAAATTATCCTTATGAAATTTCTTAGTAAATATGTCTGCAATTTTCTCCTTAGTAGGCACATACTCTAGTCCAACTTCTTTATTGCTCACTTTGTCTCTCAAAAAGTGACATTTGATATATATATGTTTTGTCTTTGAATGTAACACCTCATTCTTATAATTTTTTATGGAACTTGAATTATCACAAAATATAGCAATAGGCTCATCATACTCAATTTTGATATCTCTTAGCATCTACTTCATTTATATTACTTGAGTGCAATTGTTTGCAACAACAATATATTATACCTCAACAATAGATAAGGAAATGGAATTATTCTTTTTACTTAACCAAGACACAAACTTCTTCCTCAAGAAGAATACACCACCACTAGTACTTTTTATATCATCCACATCTCATCTACATCATTAAAGGCGCTCAAGGTAAGATCATCATCTTTAGGATACCAAAGACCAAAATCATCTATCCCTTTCAAGTATATGAAAATTCTCTTCAGAACAGTTACATGGGGTTCCTTTGGATCAGCTTGATATCTAGCAACCATACATACAAAATTCATGAGTTCTAGTTTGGTTGAGTCAAATAGAGTAATCCATCGATCATTGAATTTTATATTGTTTGATTTGCTTTAGGAGAATCATCATTTTGTGTTAATTTGCATCTATTTACCATGTGTGTACCAGCTGGCTTTGAGTCTTCCATGCCAAACTTTTTCAGTAATTCTCTTTCGTATTTGGACTGAGATAAAAAGATTCCATTATCTAACCAAGTAATTTGTAATCCTAAAAATAATTTCAGCTCTCTAATCATTGACATCTCAAAATCACTTTTCATTTCATCAAAAAACTTCATACATAAGTCATCATCACCCTAAAAAATGATTTCATCAACAAAGACTTCAATAATCAACTCTTTATACTAATCCATCTTGAAATATAAATTACAGTCAACAATACCTTTATTGAATCCAAGCTTCAACAAGTATTTATCCAATCTAGCATACTAGGCTCTAGGGGCTTGTTTGAGTCCATACAGTGCTTTCTTCAATCGAAAAACCATATCTTCTTTATCAATTAGTTGAAATCAATCTGTTTTCTCAACATATACTTCTTCTTCTAGCTCACCATTTAGAAATGTCGACTTTACATCCATTTGATAGACTTTGTATTTCTTCAAACTAGCATAAGCAAGAAATAATCTTATAGCTTCAATTCTAGCAACAGGGGCAAATATTTCTTCAAAATCAATACCTTCCATTTGTGAGTACCCTTTACATACCAATCTTTCTTTTTTCCTAATCACTTCACCTTGTTCATTCATCTTATTCTAAAAGATCCATTTGGTTCCAATCATATTTTAATCCTGACGTTTGGGAACAAGAACCCATGTATCATTTTTCTCTATCTGCATCGGTTCTTCCTTCATTGCTTCCATCCAATATTCATCTTTACATGCTTCATTGACATTGTTGGGCTCAGTCTTGGAAATTGGACATTATTCTCTTGCAATTATTCTTCTAGTCTGCACACCTTTGTTCTTGTCTCTTATAATCTGATTTTCAGAATGGTTTAGCTTTACATACCTCAGAACTTTGGGATTCTCTCAAACTTCTGGTTCTTCTATTCGTTCTTCTACACTTCCACTGACTTCTCCTTCTTCATTCTCTTGAGTCATCAGAACAGTTTGAACTTTGTTCTGTGTCTGATAATTCTTTCCATTATAAATACTATCATGTTGGTCATTTGAATCATATTCATAGTATCTAGATGATCTAGCAGTGTCTTCATCAACTCTAACATTTGCACTTTCAACCATTTTCCTTAATTTTCAATTATAGCACCGATAGGCCTTGCTCTTAGTAGAGTAACCCAAAAATATTCTAGAATTACCATTGAAATTTACTTAGTTAATAGTATATACAACAATCCTTACAACTTCTCTCCAATAGATATGAGGAACATTACCTTCCAACATCATAGTTCTAGCAGCATCTAGAATTTTTTTGTTCTTTCTCTCAACAACTCCAAAATGTTGAGGGATCCAGGGAGAAGATAACTATCTTTTGATTCCATGCTCTTCACAAAAATAATTGAACTCCTACGAAGTGAATTCACCACCTCTATCTGACCTTAAGCATTTGATCTTTAGACCTATCTCATTCTCGGCCATAACTTTGAAAATTTTGAACTTTTCTAATCCTTCATGTTTTTCTCTCAAGAAAGCAACACATATCATCCTAGATTAATCATCAATAAGCAACATAAAGTACCTTTCTTCTTTTAGACTTCTAATTATGGAGGGACCACATAGATCAATATGCACCAGCTCTAGTATTCCATTAGAATTATGTTGTTTTCTTTGAAAAAAAATTCTGGTCTGCTTTCCCATCTGACATTCCTTGTATATGGTGTTAGTAGGCTTCACTAACATAGGAAGATCTCTAAGTTATTGAGTGGATATTACTTTGAAAATGTTATAAAAAATCACATGACATAGCCTCCTATTCCACAACTAGCTTATATCAACTTGAGCAATTAAACAACTTTCACTAGCAGCACTTAGGTGAAAAATATAAACTCTTGTCTTTGTACCTGAAGCAATTATATTTCTAGAACTTCTAAGTATCCTGCACTTACCATCTTTGAACTAAATATTGTATCCCTTGTCTACCATGTATCCAACACTCAACAGGTTATGCTTCAATCCTTCAACATAAAGGACATCATCAGTATTATATTTACCACCAAGAGAAATAGTGTCTCTCCACAAATCACACCAACATTGTTATCTCCAAATCTTACAACACCACCATCATATTTCCCCAAGCTTATAAACTTGGTTTTTTCACCAATCATATGATGTGAGCATTCGTTGTCAATCACCCATTCATCCTTTTCTTCAATTTTGATTGCAAGAGCTTTCTCAATATTCTTACCATACCATTTTCCTTGATAGCAATGAATACCCATCCATATTCATTTCCATTTTCTTTATCATATTCATCATCAGTAACACCTTCTTCAGAATAATAACATTTCTTTTAAAATCTAGGCTTATCAGGTTTCAACCTAGGAACACTTTCAAGACACCTTGATACAAAATGACCTATCTTATCACAAGAGAAACATTTAATAGGTAACTTTCCTTTATACTTACCTTTTCCTCTGGCTTCTCTTTTCACAAACAATTCTTCTATCTCTTCTAACTCTCTTTCTTCATCTTCAATTTGTTTCATCCATCTTCATACTTGAATATCTTTCTAGAACTTTCTTCTGGATCATATCTCTATTGGTTTCTTTTGGATGCAATAGCTTGAAATGAAAATTATGTCTTAGGAGTAGATTCACCAAATTCACTTAATTCAAAGGCAACAATCTTACCAATCAACATGTCTCTTATCACATTTGTTACTATCCTGAGTTCTTCAGTACCATGAGATTTTGTTTTTTATGAAGTAGGCAATGACCTGAGCAGTTCAACAACAATCTTTTCTTCATCCAAGATTCCACTGACACATCTAATACCCATCACTAGTTCATTTAATTTTTGCATGAAATAAATAATGTTTTCATCTTCACTCATTTTCATGTTTTCCCACTTTCCTTTTAGACTTTGTAGCTTAGCAACTTTCACTTGTGCATCTCCTTCATACAATGTCTCTAGCTTCTTCCATATCTCATATGCTATTTTCAGACCCATTACATTTGTCATCTCTGAATCTGTGGACATGAAAATCTACAAATGGTTAGAAATTCTAAAATACATACATTCTATTAGGATGATCACATTTTAAAACCAAGCATACCTCCAATATCCTCATGAAATAATACCTCATGCTTCAAGATGAAAACACATGACAAGCTTAATTAAAGCATATAAAACAAATACATGAAGTAAACCTATTCCATGGTGGATTGGTGCTCCTTGAATATGTGAAAGAGCCCTTTCCCAATCCTTGATAAGCCAAATGAGATTCTTGGTGAACTCAAGTTGCCTATAATGATAGTGCTCAAGATGTAGATGTCAAATGAGAGAAAATGCATTTAATTTATAGGAGAAGTTGAGAGAAGAGAAGCCAATATTGAGCAATGTGGGACTAAATCCCATCAAATGAGAGAGAGCCACTTGTCACATTGGGTTTGGTCCATGCTTGTGCAAGTTTTGGCTAATGTGCCCATTTCAATTTTGAAAATGGCAATAAATGAATATGGTTGAGGGTTTTTGGGGGGAATTGTGTTTGTCCAAAAAAATCAAACATGAGAGTTAATGAGGGTATATTCCTTGGGAATATGCTCTTGTGATGGAAAATAGGTGTTTTAATAAATCAAATTAAATGATTTATTGTGCAAGTGGATGGGACATGGTTCAATCTTAGCATTAATTAGGGATTTAACTAATTAAGTTAGTGCTTAGTTGATTGTGACACTTTGATTTAAATTTGTGGGTTAAGATAAATCAAAGTGAGAGGATATTAGATATTTAATTAAATATATATGATTTAATTAAATCAAGACTTTAGGAGGTTTAATTAATTAATTTGATTTAATTAATTAAGAGGAAAGAATGATCAAATGTGATGTTTAATCAATGATGTTCATTTTGTACGTCTACATTTCACCCCTCTTTGAGGCAATGTACTTGTTGTATTGGTTCAAAGAATGATGTTGCTAACATCGAAATTAAAAAAATTCTGATTTTTTTAGATGCCCCAGCTAAAAGAAGTACATTAGTACATTGCCCCCTCGAGAGATCAAGAGAAAAGATTGAGGTCGATCTCGCGACAAAGAGTTTCAAAATGAATGTATGGATGGTTAGACTATATGATCTATATGATAATGATGATGTAATGATATGTTTGGAAGATGCTTAGAATAAAAAATTTATATTATCATAGACAACTTAAATGATTACGAAAATGAGATGTTTCGAAGATTCTTAAAATAAAAAATCTATATTATATTAAACAACTTAAATGATTATGCAATTGATGTGAGATGAATGTGATGGATGATGTTGTCCTATGATGATATAACTTGATTATGCAGGATGCAGGATGGATGCATTGTTAGCGCAAAAGAGGATAGAAGAATGAGAGGGATAAACCCTTGAATTCAAGAAGATGTGGAAGTCCAACAAGTCCATTATTCATCGAGACTTTGTTGGATATGATGATGAATGATGATGATGTATTTCTTATCCAAGGATGGGAGAGATAAAGAGAATACCCTTCTTTATGTTTGATAACACACGTAGGTGCGATGTATCAAGATATTAAGAACTAGGATGGCATGGCACCTAGTGTGATGGACTTTGACTTGTCAAATAGATAGGAGTACTCTTGTTCATACTTGACAAATATAACCTTATTTAGAATGTAGCTCAAATATTCCAAAAATCTCAGGCTAAAACATAATAAGGCAAGCCTTCTTATGTGGTCAACAAGATGCCTAAAACATCCTTCCTAAAAATAAACAAAGTATGCATGACGAAGTTATTTTACAAGAATATCCAACAAGCACAATAGATAAAAAGATAATGATCATTGCCCCATTCCTTTCTCTCTAACTTGTTTTGTTTAGGCATCATCAAGAGGTCCTTGGAATGAGCGAAAAATAAGATAAGTCAAAAAGACCAAGATAAAGTAAACAAACAAGCTCATTTTCTTCGTATCTCTAGCCAAGACTAACTACTGTGGGGTACATGATGCTTATGTCCATCGCAAGAAAGCTTCATCCTAGGACATGTTGTGATCAAGGTTTTGATGAGATTGATTGGGTGATAAGCTATCGATACTCCAAGTTGACCAACTTGCTTGCTTACTCACTTAGGATCAAGACTCTAACAATTAGGTGTTCACTTTGGAACCTGCTAGACTTGCTTCTGATTGACTCACCAAAGGGTGAAAGAAATGATTGATTTATTATGAGTGATGATAATCGCGGGTGAAAGCAAGATGAAATGGATGCACCATTTTGGGTTTTTCAAATGTTTTGAGGCTATTTTTGGAATTTTGAGATGTTTTAGAAATCTTTTTAGTATTTTCACATTTTTCAATGTTTTTGGTATTTTCAAGATTTATGACGAAGAGACTAACTTAAAGACCTATCCTAGGGGTCTCAGGAGCTGATCCATAGATTAGCCTTGCCTATGTTATACACATAGAGACTATGTAGTTCGACTGATGACGTACTTGACTCAATGATGAGATAGATGGTAAAATGGATTGCCATTGCGACAGATGCCTAAAGGACTAACCTAATTGTAAAATAGATGGGCAAATGGATTGCCAATGCGACAGACACCTAAGGACTGACCTAACTATAAAATAGATGGGAAAACAGATTGCCAATGCGATAGATGCCTAAGGACTGACCTAACTGTCTCGAGGGATGATCAAAGATCAACCTCGCCTACGTTTAAGCTCAGGGATGACGTAGTTCGGACAAGGTGAAAGACTGACAAGACTCAATGATGATTTTTTGAATATTTTCTGATATTTTGACATGTTTTTGGATTTTTGATGATCTAGATGTTTTCAAAATTTTGATGAATTTTTTGAATGTTTTTGGTTTTTTCTCATGATTTTGACAATTTGGATATGGATATGTGATGATATCAGTGCTTTGTTTTGAGGTTTTTTGAAAACCAAGCTTAATGTTGATTGATTGGATTGATGGATTGATAGTTTGACTAAGTGTGTTAAGTCAAACAAAAGTGATAATACACTTGTAAATTCTAGGAAGTTGTGTTATCCTAGAGTAAACTTGTACAAAACAGGATGATTTGACTAAGTGTGTCAAGTCAAATGAGGTGGTTTTGGATTTGATAATTTGGCTAAGTGTGTTAAGCCAAAAAAGATGATAATGAACTTGTAAACCCAAGAAAGTTGTGTTATCCTAGAGTAAACTCATGCACAAGAGGATATTTTGACTAAGTGTGTTAAGATAGACAAGGTGATAATTGATTGGATTTGCTTGATCAAGATTGATGAAGCTTGATTTGGAACAAAATTGTTTTGACGATTTGATGTGACACTCACGTGCACATTAGATGCGACTGATATGAATTGTTTGGATTGATGTTGGATGAGAGATCATGGTTGATAAGGAACGTCTTCCTATCAAAATATGTCATGGGCTAGTGATTTGGATTTTGGATCACAAGTTCTTTGACTAATTTGATTTTGTGTTTGCCAATGTTGGGATCACCACATAAGTTAGAGGATATAGATCAAGATTTATTATCAAAGAAAGATGCAAATATCTGCCCCCAGTGTTTAGCAATGTTTGAACGGCCATTGGATGGAATCTTGGATATATGGATATGGATTATATTGTGATAAGATAAGGGTGTTCGAATAAAGGAATTCTCATTCAAATAATGCTTTAAGGCTCAGATAATTTTAGGTAGAATGGGATCAATGAAAATGACCCATGTCAAGATGTTTACCATAAACAAGTGTAAAGCATAAACCTTTATCAAGATCTAGATAAGGTAGATGGATAGCCATGGTTTGGATAAATAGTTCATGGATGAATGGATAATATGGATCAAATGATGGCATTATTATGGATGTGATAAGATGCTTTCTCTTGAATTGATGCACATAGATGATTGATTCTACACATGACACATGTTTGCCAAGTTTTCATCATGGTACCTATCCAAAGCGCCACCATAGTGGTTTTCACTAGAGGATGATTTTTTATTCTTTACTGTTTTCAATCCTTTTTCTGATTTTTTTGGATTTTTTATATTTTTTATATTTTTTTTGTTGTCATCGAGATGCTTGTTTGCCAAGTTTTCATCAAGGTGACCATTTTTCTGATTTTTGTGTATTTTCTGAGAGATTTTAAGCTAATGTTGAATCGCCTGGTACTACTGACATTGATGCTTCTATCATAATGTGCCATCGATATCCTACTTGAAAAAGTTGATTTTCCAAAATATGTGCACTTGAAAGCAACTTTTGAGATTCTTGATTTGGTTTGTTGATACTGGAGTTAACTTTGTCTTTGTGCGCACATCAGGATAGAGTGCCTTATGAATCCTTATGATGAAGGGTCGCTGCCAATACATGGTCAATGTGAGAATTGGATATCATGTGTGGAGGTGTGGATGGATCGTGTTTAGGAATGACAAATAGATTGGTCAATAGTTTGGAACCTTTGACTCTCCAAACTTGGGAAGATGAGGAATAATGGATGGATAAGGAAGTGTGTGTGGAATTAGGGCCAACTTCTTGATATACTTTGTACATTGCTTGAGAAGCTTTCTTTTTCCTTTGTGGACATATTTGATGGATACTTTTCCCTTTTTTATTTTTCCCCATAGTTTCTTTGACTAATGGAGTTTGATAGAGATAATATTTATTTGTATTCTTTGGTATCCATATGTATTTTATTTGTCTGTTATGTTTCTTAGCTTCTTTCTCTTTGATAACATTCTTCATGCTTCGATTCAAGTCTTTCTTTTGTTGTTGGTCCCAATTCGTGGATGGGGTGATGGGTGGTTGAAGATTCATGACGTGGCTAGTTGTAGTATTGGCATTGATTCCATCATAAGGATTCTTCATGCTCCCTATGTTGACGTTTTCTTGAGATGAAGTTGTTTTATGGAAATATTACTGATATGTTGAGATCCCTTGATTGTCGGATAACTAAGGCCTTGATGCTTAGGATTTCTGATAATCTGCACTAGTTCTAGGATACATTGATCATGTATGCCTAATCTTGTGCCTTAATAATTCATGTGTTCAAAATTTTTATCTGCAATAGGATATGATTTACCTTGGAAACAAGGTGCTAATCCTTTTGTGCTCTATTGTGGACCTTCAAAAGTGTCAGCTTCTTTATTGATGAGATAGCTTGCCCTAAGAAAGGTAAGTGATCCAAGTTTATAACTGATGGGATCCTCCATATGTGGGATGAATGCCTTATTGATATCTTTGGCTTGAGCTTGTGAGATATTAGATTTTAATGCTTATTCAAGAAGTGTTGATAATTCATTGTCCACATAAAATTCTTCCTCAGGATTTACTTCACAAGATGTTGTTCCTGATTTACGATTTCTATAAAAGCCTTCCTTATGACCTATTTATGCTACATCTCCACATGATGTTTTTGATTTGCAACTTTCATAGAAGCCTTTTGATATGTCTTGATATGATGTCTTTGATTCACAACTTCTATAGAAGCCTTCTTCATTATCTATTTCTATTAGGTCTTTAGATTTTTCTATATCTTGATCATGTGTACAAATGTTAAGAGTAGGAGACTCTTGTCCCTGAGTAATGATATCAAGAGTATGAGACTCTTGTTTTCAATGAAGATCATCTACGTGTCCATCCAAAGAAAGCATCTCATGGGTAGATGGATAAGTGTATGCTATATGGATATGATCATAATTTGTGACATCTTGTATAGATAAAAGAGTGCCCATTATATCATTATAGTATCTTGGAGATAAGAATTCTTGATCTTGACTAATTCTGAAATTACTTTCGACATGTTTTGGATCAAGTTCTTGACATGGGTCGATTTCAAAAGATGGATTGATTTATTGGATATTTTCAATAGGCATGGAAAGTGGCTTAATATCCTATTGATCTTTTAATGGACTTGGATCAAATGGTGAGTTAAGGATTTCTTCAATATTTGCAACCATGTGATCAAAGGATACTAATATGTCTTGCAAATGACCATTGCTAAACTTAAGTGAAAGATGTTGATCATGCTTTGGGGAGAAATCTTGAGATATATCCTCTAACTCATTATGTGATGTAGAGACACTTTCAACATGATCATTAGTGGAAGGATCACAAATTATAGGATCAAATAATGTTAAACCTTCTTTGAATAGATCATTGTTTGACATTGTTGGTGAGTTTTGATCATGATTGAAAAGTGGCTTTTGGGGTGTGTTGATTTGATCATTGGATGAAGTGGAAACATCTTCAAGGTGCTCATTGATGGGTAGATCTTGATCATTGTTTTCAAAAATTGTGGTGGGAATCTATTGCAAGCTTTGTTGAGCAAGTAATGCCTATGTTTTTTACTGAGCCAACAATGCTTGTTGTTGTTCGTGTTGTTGTCGTGCCAAAAGTGCTTTTTGTTGGTTTTGTTGTTGAGATACTTGTTGATGCACTTGTTGATGGATTTCTTGCAATAGTGCCCAAAATTATACTTGCCCCTGTCGGGCTTGGTGTTGGGCTTGAGCTTGAGCTTGTTGGGATACTTGAGCCACTTGTGCAGCTTGTTGGAATTGGAGTGCCTTTTGGCGGGCAACTTGCAACATGATAGAGAATGAATTTGTCATGTTTTGTTTTGGCGGTGGTGGTGGTGGATTAGGAATGGTGTTGATTGTTGGGGTGAGCGGAACGGTCTCATTGATTGCCAAGGTTTGAGTGGTGAATGGTGTGATTGAGATTCTTGGTCCTTGAGACACTTGAGGAACAATAGATTTGTTAACCATTGGGGTTGCTTGGATCATCGCCATCTATTGTTGTGATATTGATGGAAAAATGGGAGGATTTGGTATGATGTTTTGATTTGGCATTATAGGTTGACTTTGAACATTGTTGTGGCTGAGAATCATATTGCCTTGATTTAGGTAACTTTGATTTTGCATGGTGATACCTTCACTTGGATCAATACCTAGAGTCATCAACATATTGCTTGGATTTTGAAGAACATTGATGGGATTTGAAAACATGTCTACCCCAAAGTTTACCAAGTGTGGATTTGAAATGGTCATGTTTGGTAAAGTTGTACTTGGCATGTATGGATTTGGTGGGATAATGTTGTTTGGAAAACTCATGCATTGAGTGTTTGGTTGATAGATTTGCAAATTTGGACTTGGATTTAAATCTACCATTCAGAAAGGTGTTCTAAACTTTGGATTGGGAATGCTCACATTTGTTGTATCATTGATGTTTGTAGGAGATAATCATCCTATGTATAGATGTGAGTTTCAATAATCAAGTGGTATTGCGAGACTTGGATAGTTTAGTTAACCTGGATTACTCATGATGGATGGATCAAGTTTATATTCTCCCTCTTGTGTTTTTACCTTGTTGACCTCTAAGGGGTTTACGACCAATGATGAGATGAGGGATGAAAGCAGTGAATGATATGGGTGTTTAAACTTTTAAGGAACT
This sequence comes from Sequoiadendron giganteum, assembly GCA_007115665.2. Taxonomy (NCBI): domain Eukaryota; kingdom Viridiplantae; phylum Streptophyta; class Pinopsida; order Cupressales; family Cupressaceae; genus Sequoiadendron; species Sequoiadendron giganteum. The sequence continues at coordinate 445,494,625 of CM021102.1, read as the reverse complement.
TTGGATCAATGCTAGACTTTAGGACTTGATTTGATTTGATTTGGATAGTTTGACTAAGTGTGTTAAGTCAAACAAAGATGATTGTGAACTTGTAAACCCTAGGAATCTATGTTATCCTAGAGAAAATTTATCAAGAGAATAAATTGGCTAAGTGTGTTAAGCCAATAAAAGTGATTGTGAACTAGTAGACCTTAGGAAGTTTTATCCTAAAGGTAAATTTGTTCAAGAGGATTGATAACTTGACTAGGTGTATTAAGTCAAATTTAATGACATTGATTTTTCAAAAGTCTAGCATGAATGATGTTTTCAAAGTTCCAAAAGTTGTTGCTGAAATGGAATTTGATTGATGTTTGAAATGGGTGAAGTGTTTGACATGATCCTAGATGACCCTATGAGGACTTACTTTAAAGACAAAGGTGATGAAGAACATGCTTTTCCCTAAGATTAATTCAACCAAAAGACCAATTTTTGCATGGAAAACCATAAGGTAGAAGATTGCAAGCACATGTGTGGTTCAATTGTCTATTATCTTTCTTAGATTCAGTTCTTTTTTACACAAGCACTTTCTTGATTATGTTTCAAACTGAATGTCCAATGTCCTAACTTTCTTTCATCCCACAAAGTGTATTATGTGGAAATCAAGGAAATCAAGCAAAGGTTTCCTAGGTTGACTTTGGTGAGAACAAACAATGATTAAACCTAAGCACTTAGAAACCTCTAAAGATTGAATCCCTAGGGTAAGCAATCACAATTGAATTTGTCAAAGGTATTTTTTCTTCTCCAAAGGGTTTGAAATTTGAAGCTTCTTTGTGAATTTTTGTTTTCAAATATTTTGAGGACCAACCAATGCATTTTTATTCCAAGCACATGTAAAACCCTAGGCTGGAAAAGGCAATATTAATTAGGTTCCCACTTGGACGAATCCAGCTGCGCATATTCTATGCAGATGACTAGATGCTTGACCACACTGGCTCCCCTCCATGACACACACTTCTCGGGTTAGCCAAGCATCAATACCCATGAATCTCCCATGGCATACTTTTCATCTCTACAATAGAACTGCATGAATATGTGGGGCAGCTTTAGAGGACATGACCTCTTTCTCCAACAAATATAAGGTATTTTTTGGCTTCTAAACAAAATTTTGTAGTAAGGGCATCCATTTTAGGGGATGCAATGATAAAATTCTTGTGAGAGATCTCCCAACCCTTACAACAAGGGCTTTATGCATCATAAAGATACTGCGGGAGAGTTATCATGCACCGCTTCCCATTGTCCATGGCTTTCACAGTGAACACAAATTTATATAGCAGTTTGGAAGAGCTTTCCTTTAGCCCATTACCACTTGAATCATTCCCTTGGGGTGAGTAATTTTTCCCACCAAGGCAGGCCCTCTAAAGGTACACAATAGAAAGTAAGTGCATTCATAGTTTGATCATCTTTATTTGCATGCACAAAGAGAGAACACTTGCAATTCCTTTTTCCCACACTAAACAAGTTTGTTCAATTTTAAGTTCCCAAATTGAAGTGTGAAGGCAATATTCTTGACAACTTAATATCACAAAAATAATTTTGATTCTCAAGATTTCCATGAGGTGCGAGAGAAGCACATACGTCTTTTAGATGATATTATTTTATGAAAAATATTGCAAAGCATAAAAAAACTTGTTCTTTTTAGACCAAAAAGCAGTGATGAGTTTGTTTTAGAGCACCAAGATCAAATGTGAAGTTGTTTGTTCAATTTTAGAACCCAAATCGAAAAGCTTAGTGAGTTTTTAATGTTCAGTTTTAGTGCAGCTTTGAAAAAAAACCAATCAATGATTAGTTTTAAATCCAAATTGAAAGTGAGTTGGTTTAAAATAGAAAACAAGGGTAGAAAATGGAAGCTCTAAATTGTAATTTCAAGCATGAAAAAATGCTTTTTTTTTTTCAAATCTTGATTTCAAAAAGGTTTCCAATTCCACTTCATTCGCCTTCATTTTTGTTTTGATCTCAATATCAACACACCTCGATGTCAACCTATAAACAACACAAAGTTTATTGGAAATAAGATGATCCACCAATTTTTTTCTATGATCAATACTTTCAGCATAATATAAAGCTAGTAGAAACCCATTATCAAGAAAAATAAAATAAAGAAGCAACCCAGCATGCCTATCCTTTGAATTTCGTTCTTGAGAAATCACAAACAATTTGGGCTTTAAGAAAGATAATTCATAAAGTATATGTGCATGATATGGTGATTGTGTCTTGAATAAAAGACATGCAATTTCAATATTGAGATCAAGACATGATTTTAATATTATCCCCCCCCTTTGAGCAGGAAAATAAAAGAAGATCCCATTTGAATCAAACCTTTCCAAGAAATTTAGATATACAACATTTAAATAAAAACTACCCACCCTCAAAGATTAATTAATGTCTTGAGTAAACAAGGATCTTGACTTGCTACCACAAACCAATACATGTCAACAGTTTGATTTAGATATTAAAAACCAACCCATATTTTTAAACATAAATGATTTGTCTAAAAGCATCAGACATGTCCTATCACCATGCGTACATCTCTTCCCACCAGAATGATAAAAAAAATTTTTTCCAGTTGCAACCTTGGAAGATTAGGGTGGATGAATTAATTACTCTCATAAGGCTGCAAAGCTTGTATTTAACTCTTAATAGAAAAGAAAAATGAAAACTTGATTCTTTTGCCTTAAAGTCTGAGATGCTTACCCTTTCCACTTTTATTGGACAAAGCTTTCAATGTAATTGATACCTTTCTATTGGAATATAAGATGATTTTTTTCCAAAAGGAAAGGCTGATAGAGGAACCATGAAGGAATTCAAGAAGAAATAACACCGTATCTCAGCAAAGGAAAACACAAGCATGGGATAGTCTTTGAATTTAGAGAAATCTACTTCAAACACACTAACCTCTAAAACTGTAAGAAATATTATAGAGAAATAAACTATATCTCAGCAAAGGAAAACATAGGCAAGGGATGGTCTTTAAATTCATAGAAATCTACTTCAAATATATTGACCTCCAGAACTATAAGAAATAGTATGCAACAAATAAAGTTATACCAAGGCCTATTCAGAATGTGATTTGATCTCTGTAGATTACTTGTTCTCAGGATACATAAATATTAATACATTTATCAGACAAGAATCAAGATAGCATGTGTGATAGATTCTACCATTACCTCATTAGCAAGCTAATTCGTGACTCAGCACACAAAAGCTTTTAAAGTTGGACCAACCAACCTACCAGGTGTGTGTACATACACGCCAACCTCTTAGACTGAGACCGCATATCTAGCTTAAAAACTAATAATTTAGTTTTCCATTTATGTCACAACTGCTTCTTAGAAATATGATCTCATGGAATACCATCGATTCAATGTATGCATGGAATGTTCCCCTATTTAATGTTAAAAACTTTAATTTAACTGTAATTTGCAAACACAAAAGCCAAATTCCACCATTATTTCCAGCACCTAGAATATTTTATATAGGTAAACTGATTTAAACACTTCTCCTCTCTGCCCCTTCACACACATTTAATGCATTACCCTTAGACTCACAGAACCATCAACATAAATGACAACATTTTATCAAAAAAAGAGATCGATCCAAATCCCTTTGTATGTGGTTTTGGTATAAACCAATATTTTCTTCATACAAAAGATCAAAAAAAATTGGATTTGTATGCAACACCGTGACATAAAGTACCTTCTATGCATGATTAGATCATTCACCTCCACATAGCTAATAAGACAACTTCACAAAGAGACTAAAATAAAGTTGCTAACGGCGCACAAAATTGGACTTTTATTTTAAACAACAGAAACAACTCATTATGCGCATTCATTGATGACTAAGAACCATTGGTCACCACATCGCTTTACCTGACCCACTCCTTTCAAACATGAAAGAAATAAATGGAAAAATTTGATCATTATGCATGAATGAACTCTCCACCCAATTTTCCCCTTAAGTGTCGCTTCTCTCAAAGTCATAATTTTTATTTCAAAGTCCGCCACTAGCTCTAGAACACAGGACAAGAAAAAAATTAATCAATCACAACCAGATTTCTGATTACAACAGTCGTGGCTACAAAATTTAATTTCAATCCTCTAGACAGATTGGTTTCTTGGACCTTTCACACTAGAAATCATGATAGATCTTTATTTCACATAGAGAAGAAGATTAAAGAACAAATCCAAATGCGAAGGAAGTATTTTAGTTCACTACTATCCCCAGATTTCTGAATCCTGCCTCCAAATCTCCAAAGAAATTTTCCTATGTCGTATAACTTGGCCATATGTTGTCATTAACTTTTAGAAGCATGAATTACAATTAGAATTTTAAAATAGACTACCCTGAAGACAAAATTCATACTCCCAAACTGTGGATATATAAGCTAGATTCAATATAGACCAATGCTCGAGAAAAACCGATAGTCCAATACAGTGATGCTCCATTTATATGGTCATTTCACACAACAAAAATAAAATAAAAATAAATAGAAACAACATATAACCTCAGTAAGCATTCGAAACTCAAGATTCAAAACATGAGCTTGAGGATGTAAACTTTAGGTAGCATAAGAATCCGTTCAAGTTTGTGCTACGACGAGGGAAATTTAAACAAAATAGCCAAGAAAGGTTCTTAAAGAATGTCGCATGACTGGAGAATGAAAGATTTCAAGTATGTGAAAATACTTATGCCATCAATTGTGACTTACGTAGAGCAACATCAAGGCTTTAAACCAGCACTCACTCAGGGTTAAAGCAATGTTGCCCGATGAGTAATATGATAGCTTAAACTAAAAAAATCATCCCATAAGAAGAACACATATAATCCTAGAAATAACACTAAACAACTAAAAACAAGGAATATTATTGAAATCTATTAAGAGGAGGCCCTCCTTCTAACACCATTTTGTGGACATGAAAATCTGTAGATGGTTAGAAATGCTAAAATACATACATTCTATTAGCATGATCACATTTTAAAACCAAGCATACCTACAATATCCTCATAAAATAATACCTCATGCTTCAAGATGAAAACACATGACAAGCTTAATTAAAGCATATAAAACAAATACATGAAGTAAACATATTCCATGGTGGATTGGTGCTCCTTGAATATGTGAAAGAGCCCTTTCCCAATCCTTGACAAGCCAAATGAAATGATAGACAATGAGATGCTTGGTGAACTCAAGTTTCCTATAATGATAGTGCTCAAGATGTAGATGTCAAATGAGATAAAATGCATTGAATTTATAGGAGAAGTTGAGAGAAGAGAAGCCAAGATTAAGCAATGTGGGACTAGATCCCATCAAATGAGAGAGAGCCACTTGTCACAATGGGATTGGCCCATGCTTGTGCAAGTTTTGGCTAATGTTCCCATTTCAAATTTGAAAATGGAAATAAATGAATATGGTTGAGGGTTTTTTAGGCGAATTGTGTTTTTCCAAAAAAGTCAAACATGATAGTTAATGAGGGCATATTCCTTGGGAATATGCCCTTGTGAGGGAAAATAGGTGTTTTAATAAATTAAATCAAATGATTTATTGTGCAAGTGGATGGGACATGGGTTAGTCTTAGCATTAATTAGGGATTTAACTAATTAAGCTAGTGCTTAGTTGATTGTGACACATTGATTTGAATTTGTGGGTTAAGATAAATCAAAGTGAGAGGATATTAGATATTTAATTAAATATGTCTGATTTAATTAAATCAAGACTTTAGGAGGTTTAATTAATTAATTTGATTTAATTAATTAAGAGAAAATAATGATCAAATGTGATGTTTAATCAATGATGTTAATTTCGTATGTCTACAAAATTAGTTAGAGCACTCAATAATGCTTCTATAGACCTGATATTCATTTCAGCTTCTTTGATCTCATCAGGAGTAGAGGGCCCATTATGAGCAATAATATATCTATTCTTCGTAATATTCTAGAAGGGATCACCAATGCACTTCAAATGACACTCCATTCTAGCCTTCCACAGAGAGTAGTTTGTTCCATCAAATCTAGGACTATCCTTCTTGTATGATGCCATCTCGGATCACCTCAAGATATTTAAATTCTTTAGAGGAACTAACTCTGATACCAATTGTTGGCAAAACAAGAATGGACAACTGAGAGGGGGGATGAATAAGTTCTTAGAGAATTTAATAATTTATCCTTATTAACCTTTAATCTCATATCTGATAAATAATAGTAAAAGCATGAATCAACAACACATCAGAAGCACACATAACACCAAGATTTTTGCGTAGAAAGCCTGTTAGGGGAAAAACAATGGTGGAGGTTAATCCACAAGTTATACCCTGTTAAAGTATAAAAAAAATGAATAGGGAATGCATATGCATTGAGGCACATTGCCTAGAGCTTACCGCTCAAATAAGACTCACTTTCTTACATAAAACTTTTAGATTAAATCCATCTGAAGAGGCTGAACTAAGAAATTAGCTTCTTCAAAAGGCTGATGACAGTTTCGATTTGGCACAAAAAATATTCTTCACACTTCGCTCAATATTCTTCACACTCTTCTCTGTAATCAAATGATCCAATCTTTATTCACATATTTTGCATACACACTTCATGCTCACATGCACCACACACACTTCAAAATGAAGAAACAATTCCTCTTATATATTTGCTTCATGGAATTACATCAATAACCTTGTCAACAAAAAATAAAAGAATAAATTACAAACTGTTGGCCTAATTCTTGAACACCAACCGAATTCAGTCACAACATAAGGAAGACCTAAAAAACCTTCCTTGAACATTCCAAAAATTAAAATATTAATCAACAAGGATCCAAAAAATGCTACAACCATCATGTCGGCCAAGAACATGAAAACCTGAACACACAATGGAAAAATCTTTGATCATGATCACACCAATCAACATAGATGTGCAACAAGGATAGAGCATGATCTAGAAACATCAATGAAAATCATAAGAGCATACACAAAAACTCAAATTCCCAAAATTACATTCTCTTCTTCAAGAAACATCAACTACAACAATAGAATAACTATAGGAATATAAAAACTCGCAACTTGTAGAAATATTGATGCTCACCTCTGAAAATTTCAGAGTCTAAACTAGATAGGATTAGAAAAAAAACCATGTAAAGTGAAACTCCTGAATACCACCATACTTAATTTTCCACCACAATGAACTTCACAGCTTCACAGATAGCCTTCAACATATTTATTATAATTTTCTTAATATCCTCAACATATACATCCTTCAAGACATAAATTATAATAGTGTTGACATCAATGAAAAAGACATATCAAAAACACAACCACAACATCTGACACAATCTGCATCTTTATAAGAATTTATTGTAAATTCAACATCCTTGGGATACCATAAGCCATAATTCAGAGTGCCATTCAAGTATTTGATTATTATTTTGACAAAAAAAAAATGTGTTTGCTTAGGATCTTCTTGAAATCTAGACATAAGACAAATAACATGCATAATATTTGTTCTAGTAGCAATCAAATACAATATTCCACCAATCATAGATCTATACCTGCTCTGATCATCCTTAGGTGGATCATCATCTTTACCCAATTTGTAACTAGTCACCATAGGAGTACATATTGATTTAGAACCATCCATCCCAAACTTTTTCATCATCTCTTTCATATACTTAGACTATGAAATAAAAATTCATTTCTTTGTTTGATTAATTTGTAGCCCAAGAAAGAAATTCATCTCTCCAAACATAGAAATTTAAAATTACTTCTACATATCTTCAACAAACATCTTGCACATAGTATCGTTTCCTCCAAAAATAATGTCATCAACATATACAACCACAATCAAGATTTTGTCATTTTCAATTTTAAAATACAAATTACTATATGTTATACCTTTGTTGAAATCTTTCTAAATCAAATACATGTCTAACTTTGTATAGCAAGATCTAGGAGCTTGCTTCAATCCATATAAGGATTTCTTCAATCTCTAGTCCATATCTGGTTTCTCTAATAACTGAAGTCCTTTTGGTTGTTCCATGTAGAGTTTTTCTTCTAGCTAACCACTCAAAAATGTTGAATTGGCATCCATCTGATAGACCTTGAAGTCTTTATGAGAAAAAAAATCTCTAAACATCCTTATAGCTTCCATTATTGCTACTAGAGGAAAAGTATCCTAAAAGTATATGCCTTCTACTTGTCATAAACCTTTACACACAAGCCTCACTTTGTTTCTAACCACTTCTCTATTCTCATTCAACTTATTTCTAAATAGCCACTTTTATCCAATAATGTTTATATCTTCCAGTCTTGGGACCAGTTCCCAAGTTTGATTCTTCTCAATCAACATAAGTTCTTCTTTCATAGCTTCCATCCAATGTTCATCTTTACATGCTTCACTTACAATATTTGGTTCAATATTATAAAGTAAACATAGGTTCACTTCAGCAACATCTCTACTTCTTGTCAATACACCTTTTATCTTGTCTCCAATGATCTAACTTTTAGAATGATCCTTTTGCACATATCTAGGTGTCTTATGGGACACCAACGAAGATTCTGCTTCTCTTTCATCCTATTCATTTTTCTCCTCTTTCTCATCCTTTTCCCATTCTTCCATAATTTCCTCAATTCTTACACAATCAGGTTCATCTAATACATATCCATCAATTTCAATTGAATTATTCATTATTTCATAAACCTTGATATTTTCACTTTCTACAATATTTCTTAGTATTTCATTGAAACATCTGTAAGCTTTAATTTTAGTAGTATATCCAAGAAAAATGTCCTCATCACTTCTTGCATCAAACTTTCCCAAAGTTTCTTCATCTCTTCTAATATAAAATTTGCTTCCAAATACCTTGAAATACTTAACAATAGAAATTATTTTGTGCCATATCTCATAGGGAGTCTTTGTACTATTTGATCTTGTTTGAACTTGAGTGAAAAAATTAATAGTAGTATGAATAGTTTCTCTCTAGTAAACTTTTGGTAAACCAACCTCAATAATCATTGATCTAGCAACATCTTGAACTATTCTCTTCTTTCTTTCAATAACTCCATTCTACTGAGGAGTTCTCAAAGCAGATAATTGTCTCTTTATTCCATGCACTTCACATGTTAAACTCATGGGAGGTGAATTCTCCACCTTTTTCATACCTTAATAATTTTATCCTCAAATTCACTTTATTTTTAACCATGGCTTTGAATGTCTTCAGTATACGTAATGCATTTGATTTCTCTCTAAGAAATGTAACCCATGTATATCTAGAATAATCATCAACCAAAAGAATAAAGCACCTTTCACCTTTTAAAATTATCACTCTTGTAGGAACACAAAGATTTGTATGAATTAAATATTGTAGTCCAGTAGTAGATTGTCCCTTTGATCTGTAATGGTTTCTTATTTGATTTCCAAACTAACAATTATTGCAAATAGAATTAACAGGCTTTGTAATCCTTCGTAAATCTCTCATGGCTTGAACACACTAATCCTTGCAAATTATCAAAATTTATCTAACACATTCTTCGATTCCATAACCAACTACCAGTAATCTGAGTCATAAAGCCTCATCCATCAACACCCTTAAGTTGGTATATATTTCCTTCAGACTTTTTTTTAACAACAATCACTATTCTGGATCCTTTCCAGATCTCACACCTCGCATCTTTAAACACAAGATCATATCCCTTACTGCACATCTATCCAACACTCAAAATATTATGTCTTAAACCCTTAACATATTAGACATCATCAATATTATGTTTACCATCAAAAATCACTAAACCTATCCCACAAATTTCAACACCAGTATCATCTCCAAATATAACCAAGCCTCCATCATATTTTTCAAGTTTAAGAAACTTACTCTTATCACCAGTCATGTGATGTGAACAAACACTACCAACAACCCAATATTTATTTTCCTATTTAGAATGTATGGTAGAGATAACAATACCTTCATTTTTCTCCTTCTCTAGAGGGCATTCCTTCACCTATTTTTTAGAATTAGCAGAAGTAGGTTCATCTTTTACTGCCAAGAACAAGAAATTTTGTCATTTGGATCCTCATAATCAGAGTCCTCATTGATATAATAGCATTCTCATTCAGATAATATGATCTATTGATCTTCTTTCCTTTCCTTTCTTTCTCAAATCTTTGTTTATTCCACTTAATTCTTTTTGAACACTTCGTAACATAATGACCTATTTCTCCACAACTAGAAAATTTAAAGGGTAACTTACCTTCATACTTGACAAAGGCTTTCCTCATCTTTCTCAAAAATTTAGCTTCTATTTCATCAATATTTTCTTCATCTTGATCTTCAAATTTTGTTGGCTTAAAAGTAGTTTCTGATTTGCATCCATTCCTCAAATTGAGATTTATCATCTCATAAGATGTTAGAGATCTAAACAACGGATCTTTAGTGTAGGTCTTATAATATATACTCTATTCAATAGAACACATCTTCTTACTATAAGCATCAAGGCGAGCTCTAATAATATTCTTTACAATCCTAGTTTCATCTATAGCAGCACCAAGTCCTCGCATCCCAGCTACTATCTCATCCAATATCTATACATAAGATTTAGCATTCTCTTCTTCAAACATATGTAGGAGCTCAAATTGTGTTTCCAAATTCTTCAATTTTTCCTCTTTGACTCTTTCATCACCTTCGTGTTCCCTTTATAAAGCATCCCAGACTTCCTTAGCAGTCTTTAGATTTTGAACCTTAATCAACTTGAAATGTACAAGACTATTCTTATAAATGAACTTTTCCTTATTGTTATCTTCATGTGCTTTGATCTCATCAGTCGTACTCATACCATTAGCAAGAGGAGTGAAAGTATTCTTGTAAGTTTTCTCCACATCAGATCCATAATACTCCAGATATTATTCCATCAATATTCTCCAAATAGCATAATCAGTTCCATCAAACCTCAGATAATTGTAAGTCAATTTTCCAACCATCCCAAACCTTCCTCAAGTGGTTAAGATCTTCACCGAGGAACCAATATTTGGTACCAATTGTCATAGAATTAATATTTTAAATCAATCACCAAAACTAATGCTTAACCTTTCTTAAATTATTAAAAATTAAGTGCAAGTGAAAAATTTGAAAATCATCACACAAACACAACACCAGATTTACTTGGAAAACCTAATGAGGGAAATTTTGGCAAAACAAGGATAGACAACTAAGAGGGGGGCTGAATTAGTTGTCACAAAATTTAAAACTTATTTAACCTTATTAACCTTTAATCTTACATCTAATAAATAACATTGAAAGCATGAATCAACAACACATCAAAAAACATAACACCAATATTTTTGCATGGAAACCCTATTAGGGGAAAAACCACGGTGGAGGTTTATCTACAAGTCATACCCTACTAAAAGTATAAAGAAAATTAACAAGGAATGAACATGCATTTAGGGACATTGCCTAGAGCTCACTACTCAAAGAAGACACACTATCTTACATAAAAATTTCAGATTAAATCAATTTGAAAAGGTTGAATTGAGAAATTAGCTTCTTCAAAAGCCTAATCAAAGTTCCAGTTAGACACATAAACACTTGTTCACACTTTGCTCAAAATTCTTCACACTTTGCTCTACAATTAAATGATCTAATAAATATTCACACATTTTTCATTCACACTTATCACATATACATCATACACACTTCAAAATTAAGAAACAATCTCTCTTATATATTCGCTTCATGGAATTACATCAACAACTTTGTCGGCCAAAAGTAAATAAATGAATTACAAAATGTTAGCCCAATTCATGACCAAAGCTCAATGCGCACCAACCGAAGTCGGTCAAAACATAATGAAGACCTAAAAAAACTTCCTCAAACATGCCAAACATTAAAATATTAATCCATGAGGATCCAAAACATGCTACAACCACCATGTCGGCCAAGAACATGAAAACCTGAACACACAAAGGAAAAATCTTTGATTGTGATCACACCGATCAACGCGGACGTGCAAAAATGATAGAGCGCGATCTAGAAACATCAATGAACATCACAGGAGTAGACACAACAACTAAAATTACTAGAATTACATTATCTTCTTCCAAAAATAGTAGCTACAGTTCCAGAATAATTGTAGGAACAAAAAACCTCATAACTTGCATAAATATTGATGTGCACCTCTAAAAATTTTGGAGTATAAACTAGATAGGCTTAGCAACAAACCCTTTAAAGAAAAACTTCTAAATACCAACACACTAAAATTTCCACCACACTGAACCTCACAACTTCATAGGAAACTTCTAACATATTTATTATAATTTTCTCTATATCCTCAACATATACATCCTTCAAAAAATCCATGCTAATATTTTTGACATCAAGGACAACCACATATAGGAAACACAACCAAAACATCCATCAATCCCCCCCTTTTGTATTGATGGCAACACATGATGTTAAAAATACCATAAACACAACTAACTCTTTACACATTACTCTTCTCCCCCTTTGTTATACTCTTCTCCCCCTTAGTTTTTACAAAGTTTTTCACATTACTCTTCTCCCCCTTTGACATCAATGGAAAAGGTACAAGATATGAACCACATGTCTGAATCATCTGACTACTCCCCCTGAGTAGCAACCACCACAATATCAGTCTAAAAAAAGAGATGACTATGAATGCACAAACTGATGTAAAGACTTACATCTTAGTTCTTATTAGGAGGGGAAATCACCTCTAACTTTCATATGAGATACTCAAAAGTATCCTTAGGCAATGAATTAGTAAAGATTTCTGCAATCTATTCCTTAGTAGGCACATACTCCAGTCTGATTTCTTTATGACTCACTTTGTCTGTCAAGAAGTGATATTTGATGGATATATGTTTTGTCTTTGAATGCAACACTAAATTTTTAGAAATGTTTATGGCACTTGAATTATCAAAAAATATAGCAACAGGCTTATCATACTCAATTCTGATATCTCTCAGCATCTACTTCATCCATATTACTTGAGTACAATTGTTTGTAGTAGCAATATATTATACCTCAGTAGTAGATAAGGAGATGGAATTCTTCTTTTTACTTAACCAAGAAACCAACTTCTTCCCCAAGAATAAGGCACCGCCACTAGTAATTTTCCTATCATCAACATCTCTTGCCCAATATGCATCAATAAAGGTGCTCAAGGTAAGATCATCATCTTTAGGATACCAAAGACCAAAGTCAACCATCCCTTTCAAGTATCTGAAAATTCTCTTTACAACAGTCACATGAGATTTCTTTGGATCAAATTGATATCTAGCAACCATACATACAACATTCATGATGTCTCATCTGGTCTGAGTCAAATAAAGTAATCTATTGGTCATTGACTTGTATCTTCTTTGATTTTCTTTAGGAGAATCATCATTTTATGTTAACTTGAATCTAGTTACCATGGGTGTACCAGCTAGCTTTGAGTCTTCCATGCCAAAAAATTTTAGTAACTCTCTTACATATTTGGACTGAGATATAAATATTCCATTGTCTAATTGAGTAATTTGCAATCCCAAAAGTAATTTTATCTCTCTAATCATTGACATCTCAAACTCACTTTTCATTTCATCAACAAACTTCATACATAAGTCATCATCACCTTCAAAAATGATGTCATCATCAAAGAATTCAATAATCGACTCTTTATCCTAGTCCATCTTAAAATATAAATTATTGTCAGTAGTACCTTTATTGAATCCAAGCTTCAACAAGTATTTATGTAGTCTAGCATACCAGGCTCTAGGGGCTTGCTTGAGTCCATACAATCATTTCTTCAATCAGCAAACCATATTTCCTTTGTCAATCAATTAAAACCATCTAATTACTCAATATATAATTCTTCTTCTAGCTCACCATTTAGAAATGTTGACTTTACATCCATTTGATAGAATTTGTAGTTCTTAAAAGCAGTATAAGCAAGAAATAGTGTTACAACTTCAATTTTAGCAATAGGGGCAAAGGTTTCTTCAAAATCAATACCTTCCATGTATGAGTACCCTTTACATACTAGTCTGCTTTATTCCTGACCACTTCACCTTGTTCATTCAGATTATTCTAAAGACCCATTTGGTTCCAATCACATTTTTATCTTGAGGTCTAGTAACAAGAATCCATGTATCATTTTTCTCTATTTGCATTAGTTATTCCTTCATTGCTTCCATCCAATATTTATCTTTACATGCTTCATTGACATTGTTGGGCTGAGTCTTGGAGATCATACAATATTTTTCTACAATTATTCTTCTATTATGTACACCTTTTTTCTTGTCTCCTATAATCTAATTTTCAGAATTGTTTAGCTTTACATACATCGAAACTTTGGGATTCTCTTGAAATTTTGGTTCTTCTGTTCTTTCTTCTACACTTCCACTAGCTTCTCCTTCTTGATTCTCTTGATTCACCGGAATAATTTGAACTTGATTCTATGTTTGAGCATTCTTTCCATTATCAGTACTATCATGTTCATCATCTAAATCATATCCATAGTTACTAGATGATCTAGTAGTGTCCTCATCAACTCTGATATTTCCACTTTCAACCATTTTCCTCAATCTTCTATTATTGCACCGATAGGCCTTGCTCTTAGCAGAGTAACCTAGAAAGATTCCTTCATCACTCCTAGCATAAAACTTGCCAATATCTTCATCTCTCTTGATATAACATCTACTTGCAAAGATTTTGAAATATTTAACAGTAGGCTTATAAACAAACCACAACTCAAAAGCAATCTTACCATAATTACCATTGACATTTACCCACTAATAGTATATAAAATAGTTCTTATAGCTTCTCTCCAATAGATATGAGGAACATTACCTTCCAACATCATAGTTCTAGCAACATCTAGAATTATTTTGTTCATTCTCTCAACAACTCCATTATGTTGAGGGATATGGGGAGTAGATAACTATGTTTTCATTCCATGCTCTTCACAAAAATAATTGAACTTTTAGGAAGTGAATTCACCACCTTTATATGACCTTAAGAATTTTATCATTTAAACATGTCTCATTCTCAGCCATAGCTTTGAAACTTTTAACTTTTCTAATGCTTCATGTTTTTCTCCCAAGAAACCAACCCATATTATCCTAGAGTAATCATCAATAAGAAACATAAAGTACCTTTCTCCTTGTAGACTTTTGATCCTAGAGGGACCACATAGATCAGTATGCACCAACTCCAATACTCCATTAGAATGATGTTGTTTTCTCGGAAAAGAAATTCTAGTCTGTTTTCCCATCTGACATATGATGTGAACATCCACTGTCAATCACCCACTCATCCTTTTCTTCAATTATGGCTGCAAGAGCTTTCTTAATATTCATATCATTAGTAGATTCAGTGGACACTGGACCATTTTCGTTGATAGCAATAAAAACCCATCCATCTTCATTTCCATTTTATTTATTAGATTCATCATCAGTAACACCTTCTTCAGCATAATAACATTTCGTTTGAAATCTAGGCTTGTCAAGTTTGAACCCATGAACTCTTTTAGAACAAATTGATGCAAAATGACCTATCTTATTGCAAGAGAAACATTTAATAGGAAACTTTCCTTTATACTTACCTTTTCCTCTACCTTCTCTTTTCACAATCAATGCTTTTAGCTCTTCTAGTTCTCTTTTTTCATCTTCAATCTATTTTATCTCATCTTTATACTTGAATGGATTTCTAGAACTTTCTCCTAGATCATATCTTTGTTGGTTTCTTTTGGATACAGTAGCTTTAAATGCATATTTTGTCTTAGGAGTAGAATTACCACATTCACTTAATTAAAAGGTAGAAAGCTTACCAATCAACATATCTCCTGTCACATTTGTTGCTATCCTGAGCTCTTCAATAGCACGAGATTTATTTTTGTAATAAGTAGGCAATGATATGAGCACTTTAGCTACAATATCTTCTTCATCCAAGATTCCACTGGTACATCTAATACCCATCACTAGTTCATTTACTTTTTGCATGAAAGAAATAATGTTTTCATCTTCGCTCATTTTCAAGTTTTCCCACTTGCCTTTCAGACTTTGTAGCTTAGCAACTTTCACTTGTGCATCTCCTTCATACAATTTTTTCAACTTCTTCTAAATCTCATATGCTATTTTCAGACCCATCACATTTGTCATATTTGAATCTTTCAGAGCACTCAACAATGCTTCTATAGCCCTAATATTAGTTTCAGCTTCTTTGATCTCATTAGGAGTAGAGGGACCATTCTGAGGAATAACATATCTATTCTTTGTAATCTTCCAGAAGGGATCACCAATGCATTTCAAATAATACTCCATTCTAGCCTTCCACAAAGGGTTTTTTATTCCATTGAATCTAGGACTATCCTTCTTATATGATTCCATCTCAGATCACCTCAAGCTATTAAACTTCTTTAGATGAACCTACTCTGACACCAATTGTTGGAAAAATAAGGATAGACAATTGAGAGGGTGGGGGTGAATCAATTATCATAGAATTTAAAATTTATTTAACCTTATTAACCTTTAATCTTAGATCTAATAAATAATAGTGAAAGAATGAATCAACAACACATCATAAACACATAACACTAAGGCTTTTGCGTGGAAACCTTGTTAGGGGAAAAGCCATGGTGGGGTTAATCCAAGGGTTATACCTTGTTAAAAGTAAAAAGAAAATGAATAAGGAATGCACATGCATTGAGGCACACTACCTAGAGCTCACTACTCAAAGAAGACACACTATTTTATGTAAAAATTTCAAATTAAATCCATCTAAAGAGGTTGAACTGAGAAATTAGCTTCTTCAAAAGCCTAATGATAGTTTTGGTTAGGCATAGAAACACTTCTTCACACTTCGCTCAAACTTCTTCAAACTTTGCTATGAAATTGAGTGCTTTGATCTCTATTCAAACATTTCGTATTCACACTTCTCATATATAGATCACACATAATTCAAAATAAAGAAACAATCACTCTTATATATCTGCTTCATAGAATTACATCAACAACTTTGTCAGCCAAAAATAAATAAATGAATTACAAACTGTCGGCCCAATTCATGAAAAAATCTCAATGCACACCAATTGAAGTCAGTCACAACATAATGAATACTTAAAAAAAATTCCTCGAACATTTCAAACATTAAAATATTAATCCACGAGGATCCATAACATGCTACAACCACCATGTCGGCCAAAAATATGAAAATTTGAACACACAAAGGAAAAATATCCAATCACGATCACATCGATCAATGCAAACATGCAACAAGGATAGAGAATGATCTAGAAACATCAACGGACATCACAAGATCATACGTAGCAACTAAAATTACCTAAATTACATTATCTTCTTCCAAAAACACCAGCTACAGTACTAGAATAACTATAGGAACACAAAAACTCATAACTTGCACAAATCTTGATGCGCACCTCTAAAACTTCTAGAGTACAAACTAGATAGGCTCAGCAAAAAACTGTATAAATCACAACTTTTGAATACCAACACACTAAAATTTCCACCATACTGAACTCCATAGCTTCACCGGAAGCTTCCAACATATTTATTATAATTTTCTCAATATCCTTGACATATACAAATTTCAAAACATCCATGCTAATAGTGTTGAGGATTAACTCACACTATAGATATCAAAACCGATTACAAGAGGCTCACTACTTGAGAAACAAGTCTCATTGCCAAAACAAGGACTCATTGTCTCCAGAACAAAAGTCACTATCCAACATGGATAACAACCCAGAGGGCTCACTACCATAGAGATACAAAGAATATAAAAGAGATATGTCATATACATATGAACATCTCAATGCAACAAAGAAATCCACCATAATTTTATCAACCACTTGGAGTCATGCATGAATAATAGAGTAGACCTTCTACTCACTACATCAAAAAATTCAGAATTTAGGCTTAACATTGATCTTCTACACTAGAATCACACACACTCACTAATTAGCATCAATATCACATCTATCTTCTCTTTTTTATTTTCACTTATCTCTCTTCTTTTCTCTTCACTTCTTCACCACTATCTCATTATATATTTATACCATCTTTAACTTTGAAACATATCAAAAGTTGGCCATCCACCATTAAACTCAAATTAGGTCAGTGCCAAAACATCCTAGGTAGAATTAGATTGAGTTCAACCCAAAAACATGCTTCATGAGGACCAAATAGATCCAACATGCTTCACTAACTCAAAAGATAGTGTTCAACAGAAGGTCGAAAAAACCAATTTAAAACACATAGAAAAATTAAGCATGAACCTTCCAAATACCAATATTAGTTTCATCATGATCATAGAAACTCAAATATCAAACCTCAAGTCATAAGAATTTAACAAAGAGAAATCTGGACCAGCAACATTTTTTCTAAACCCCAAATAGAACATTAGAGAATGACAATTCACAATTCGTTAACATAACTCACATGGGTATATGCAGGATCATGATGGGCCAAAAAGTGCAAATATGATGGGTATGTAGCTGACGACTTTTTTTTTACCCAAAATTGATGAAACAAAAAAGGTTTTTAAAGGAGATTCTCAGCTTTCCACCAATATAAATTATGCTTTACTTTGAATTTAATAAATAATTATTATTCATTTTCTATTGAATTACGACTAAAGTCCTGATTTTTAGGCTCATTGAAAAACATCTATAACTTTCAAACGATATCATATTTTTTGAATCCAAAACATGCGTCACATTCTATGCTTTGCATACTATAAGATTAGAAAAGAAAAAAAATGAATTTCATGAAGTTTTGACCAAGTTAAGGTGGTCAGACATACAAGTCTTTATATTTTTTAAAGGTTTTCATAAAAAAATTATAATTAATTATTTACTTGTAAACAAATTACAAAAAAATATGCATCACATTGGGACATGAGTCCTCTACTTTTATCTTAAATCTTATAAAAAAATATTATCATTTTGATGTGGTTAGGGTTGTCAGACAGACACCTACTTCTTATTTTTCCCCTAAAATTTAAGTACTATTATATTGAAATTTCAAATTTCACCAAATAGATTTTATTTTTTTCTAAATAAACCTAGTAATTTAGAAACTACATTTAATTTTCTACAAATTCTATTGTTACATATTTTTGAAATAATATAGATAACTTATTCAAATTTTTATGTCAAGTTGCCTAACTCTAATTTTTTTTATTTTTTTGCCACTTAAGGGCTTGTTTTTTCCATGATGATCCTACACATACCCGTATTCTACAATGAATCAATAGCCAAAAATATCAATATAAAAAATTCCAAAAATCACAATCAACATATATAAACCACACAAACATAGGAGTCAAACCCAAAGCAACCACTAAACACCTACAATCTTCCTTCAATATAATTTTTTCAATATCCTCGACATATACAACCAATAACCTATAACCATGAAATTAATGATAACATAAAAAAGTTGATAACTAATTGAATAGTTGACATCAATGACAATACCTTCATTCTTCTCATTTTTGAAACATTATGCACTTCATAGATGTGCTGGTAACCCACTATTTTGTTCTGACAACATTCGATAATTCGTGTTTTATGAATTAGGTCTAATCATCTATTTAGTGTAGCCATTTTAAATCATTGTAAAAAAAATTCAATAGTGAAAATTATCAAATATGAAGGAAAATTGTGTACATTTCTAAAGAATTGCATATTTTGGATACATTAATTTTCATTAAAGCATGTTTCCTTTTCAAACGATTAGTTTTCACTAAATATCACATGGCTTGTATGATTCTATTTTCTCTATTCATGAACATACTATAAGAAAAAAAAATAAAAAATTGAGAATCATGTTAGTTACCCTCCTAATGTCTATCAAATTTTTAAGAATTTCATAACACAAGAGGATGCAAGAATAAAAAATCCTGACAATCATAATTGTTCTTCTCCCGATATCTCTCCTACTAGTGATGAAGGTATCTTGGTGAAAGAAGATACAATCATTGAGTGTCATGAGAATATTTTTTGTCCCTCTCCCCCTATCTCACCCACTTGGGAGGAAATTATGGCACAAGAGGATGAGACCATTAGCTTGATTAGTCTCCATTCATCTCCCAACATCTCTCCCAGTTGTGAGAATGTTTTAGTGAAAGAGGATATAATTGTGGATAATCATGACAACCACATTATTTATCCCATTTGTGAAGAGGGTATGTTGGTGTTAGAAGATACAATCATTTAGAGCCATGAAAATCATATTTGTTTCTCTTCCTCTACCTATACTACTTGGGAAGACATTATTGGACAAGGGGATGTAATCATAGTTAACCATGATAAGGATATTTGTCATTCTAATAATATCTCTCCTACTTATGAAGAAGATATTTTTGTATTAGAAGAACCACTCATTGAAATTCATGAGAATATTATTTCCCCCTCTCCCAATGCTTCTCTAACTTGGCAAGGTATAATGGAATAAAAGGATACAATCATTGACAAGAAAGAGAATTATTCTCTATACGCCACCCTTACTTGTGATAAAGTCATCTTAAAAGATCCAACCATTCAATGTCATGAAAATCTATTTTTCTCCTCTCCTGAAATATCTCCTACTATGGAAGAGATCATGGTGCAAGAGGATGCTAGAGTTGGTATCTGTATTTCAAAAAATATTAATGTGGCTTCCTTAGATGAAGATGATGAGGTAACATTAGGCTCTGCTTCAATAAAAGATCATAAAAATAAGGATAAGTCTTTTGAGGCTATGAATATTAAAAATCCCTTGAGTTCTCCTATAAATCCTCTCATTATTGGATCTCCTAAGTCATATCCTAAGCCACTTCTTACCATCTACTCACCCTCATATCAATCTCAAGTTCAAAACAAACCTATGCTTATTATAGGACCACCTAAAAAGAAACCATTAACTCCAAGATATATCTTGAATTTTATAAGGCAACATGATAGTAACATTGTTTCACAACAACCAAGTTATAATATTAATTCTCACACATATAGTACAATTAACGATAGGAAACCAAAAACCATTCCTACTTCATTACCATTACCTCAACCTATCTTTCTGAGTGCTCCTCATTTTCCTTTACATAGTGGGAAGGAATATGACCTTGTTGAACAACTTAAAAATATGCTCACTAATATATCCTTATGGGATCTTATTCAAGCCTCACCTAATTATCATAACATTATTCAAAATTATTTACAACAAGTTGTTATCCCTCCTAATGTGCAAGAAAATGATGTAGAGGCCCTAATTCAAGGAATGGATTTAGTTAATGCGGATATTTTTTCACCAAAGTGAGCTACCTCTTTTTGAATTAAAAAATAAAATGAAGCTTTAATGATAGTGACTATCATTAATATATGTAGGATAAAGCGAACCCTTGTTGAAAATGGCTCAACCATTAATGTGCGTAGCATAAATTTTTTGAATAGACTTGGAATAAACAAAAGCCAAATACAACCAAACTCTTTATCTATCTATGGATTTGATAATGTAGGAAATCAACCACTTGGTGTGATCACAATACATATTACAATTGGAAAGGCAACATTGAAAACTCCTGTCCATGTTATGCCCTAAGATGTTTCATATAATTTTCTCTTGGGTACACCTTAGATTCATGAAATGAATGTGGTATCTTCAACTCTTCATCGTTTAATGAAATATGTTTACAACAAGTTTTATACAGTCGAGGTTGAACCCAAACCATGAATTTTTCACATTGAGAAAGACAAGGAAATTCTTTTGAAAACATTAATACAAACTTCAAAAGTATAACATGTGCAAGAGGACAAAAAAGAGAACAATATTGAAAAAGTTACAAATCTCTTGGATGATGATTGAGGTTCCTTATATTTTACAACTACATTCATGGGAGAATACAAGGTCATAACAAAAGATTCTAAAAAGAGAAAAGAACCCATGGTAATGTCAACAAAAAATTATGAAGAACCTTCAAAAGAATCCACTTGAACTACTTTAGAAGAAGAAACAAATTACAAAACAAAATTTGATGAAGCTGATTATGAACAACCACCAAATCTAAATGAAATGGATAAGTTTTATGGAAGAGGTTATGAACTTTTCAAACAACTTGGTCAAAGTTGAAAAGGATATGGTACTAGATAACAAGGGATTTGTGTCCCTATAGAGCCTAACACACAAGAAGCAACTAGTGGTCCTAGTTATTTCCCTTCAAAAGAAACAAAAGTATCAGAAAAGCCTTCACTCACTACCAAAACTATTACAAAATATTCTTCTAGGACAAATTGAACCCTGACGCATCATGAATTGATAGAAACAACTAGTGGTATTGGTTATTGTCCCTCAAAAGAAAAAAATAAATCTTTGCTTAATGTAATGCCCCCGCCATGGAACCCAGGAAACGTTACGTCAAAAACACTAAACTTTCGAATAATTAATTTTTATAAAAAAATTATTAACAAAATGTGATTACAACCTAGCATAGAGTTCTAGGGTTACCCAACAATGCTAATAAAGTAAAAAAATAAGCACACCACATCAAGAACTATATGAATCAAATCAAGTGATTAGTCATATCCAGAACATTACTTCAAGAGTTATATTATAATAAGTGAGATTGTGACAAATCTCATAATGTTACAAGTATCAATATAATGAAAACTCATGAAAAATCATGAGGGAATATAATAAGAATAAGATCAAGTCTAAATGATGACCACGTCCATGAACCCATCCAAAGAACCAATCTATGTGAACAAAGTGTATCCAGGATCCTGTCAAGAATAAACATGTCTCAAAAATAATCACCTATGGGGGAACCAATGGAAGATGTGGCACGTTCCTCCCAACCATGTGGAACTCGAAAGCCCACCCCCCGTGCTAGGAGATAGAATAGGTCCTCAAGTCAAATTGACAATAAAGGAGAAAACATACAACACATGGTCAACAAACATGACATTTAAAAGACATCACTGAAATACTCCCAGTACATTAAATATTTCACTTAATTACCAACTTCCAAGAGGTTACCCATGCAACTACTTTTGGGTCTAGCCCCTAAGGGGAAGCCACTCCTCCTATGATACAATTTCTCAAAATGTATAAACAATGACAACAATAAGCATGCACGAGAAAAATTATTTTGCATAAAGACCCAAAGTCAACGGAGCAATACAATAACATTAAATATCCCAAAAAGGAACCACAAAACATGCATGGACAAGTCTTACATACCTAAACACATCACCATGCTGTAGGACTCAAAATGTCCAAAACAACATCACATGATCACATAACGTACATGGCACACATTTCACATTTAAAACCATATAATTAACTTCCATAAATTACAAGCCATGATTACAATAAAACTATATATTTAAGCCTCTGGAAACGATAACCAAAATAACATATTTTAATATGTAAACAAGGAAAAAATTCAAAAGATATTTCATTTGACATATTCACAAAGTCTAATTTTATTTTTCTTTTCATAAAAAAAATTAAATTAGAAAACATTCTTCTCAAAGAATTAAATATATAACATACATAATTTCAAAACCATTCTAAGATACGATAAAAGAAAATAAAATATAGAATGATCACCCTTAAACACTCTAATTTAACATTATATAAAATACTTGCCCTTTAAAAGTAATATAAATAGTTTTTCTATTCTCACATTAATAACCCAAAATGGTAAAGTACTTATATATTTAAGAAAACCAAAAAGTTTATCCGATTGATGTAACCAAAATGTCAATTTATTTACTTTCAAATATGCACCAAAAAAATTAACCTCAATCATTAATTAAAATAAAATTATACACATATTTTCAATTCAATAACAATCGTTATAAAATAGGAATTTTTAAATATTCTTACAAATATAAATGTCAGCAGCTAGCTTCCATAAAGATCATATACTTGATTAAGTTTGTACATACCATTATAACCCATAAACCATTTAATCCATATGATAATCAAGGGAAGATCGACTAAAATATGACTTAATACTTAAACTATAAAATGACAAGTTGGCGTAAACAAGGACTGAACCCAAACATTATAAAAATAAATAAAAACTAAGAATTCCATCGATAGACTAGTAGTTCCAAAGTTGACCTGGAAACAAATAGATTGTGAACAACTCAATTTTGAATGGTTCACCACGCAGATTGTAAATGTGTGTGAAACAAAATAATGTATGTGGGGATCAAGATGACACCGATAAACATGAAAAGAGGTATTAATGAGACGTGCACTCAATCAGCGGCCAAAAGAATCTTTGTGCATACTAAGTCAAATATTATCAATAGAAAACTTGTATCGACCAAGTAATCGATCGGATATCGAAAGACATGCAAATGAAAAAATTAAACCAGAAGTCTAAATCTCAACCAATATAAACTCGAGATCAAACGTCGATTGCACAGGGAATAAAGATATTTGACTTTTGAGTTAAATGAAAACCTCATGCATAACATTGGCATGTACAAAACGTGACACATGCATGAACAGTATGGGGTAACTAGTCGGCACAAGCACCTCAAGGCATTCATAATGGTTAAACACAGATCCTACATGAGCAAGATAGCGGTTCATTCCAAGAAGTATCATTACAAATCATTTAGGAAGGTGAAATTAGATCCACAATAAACTCGTATCACATACAATTCAGGAATGCAAACAAACCAAAAAACTAGATGATGAAGAAAGATTATCCTATGATCAAAAAGATGGCACCGACCAATGACCTCCTTTGTGACAGGAAAGAAACTGATGTAAATATATAAAAAACAAGGATACCATACAAATACATAGTAGGTGGAATTCATCAGACATATACAATAACTATTAAATGACTGTCGAACATCCAATTTCCTAAGTCAGTCAACATACCTCAACTAACCGGTGACTGGAGTTAACATCAAAATTTAAGTTGATGATCATGATTTATTACCGATGCAAAGATCTGGTAAATAGTGCATGACTATAAAGAATCCACAAGGGTTGTACATGATGCAGAGTAAGCTTGGAAAATAAGGTATTTCAGGAAACACTACACTAATTTGAAATCTAATAATGATGCATCCTAAGTTCTATACAAGGAACGTTTGCATGGAAGCGGCTAGACACAATAAGGTCCAAAAGACATGCAACTACAATGATAGGAAAAAAGTAAAAGATGCGATCTAATATGGTCATAAAGATAACAAAAGAAAAAAATTTCATAGTACATCGAGTGTTATCCATGATTAGAGCAGAATAAACACAACAGTTCCAAGGTAGTAATCATCCATGCTATAGAGAAGGATGAGAAATCTGCACCACGACTAAAAAATAAAGAAGATTTTAGGCATCAACGATAGTTACGAAACTGAATTAATGTACACCATAACCCTAGCGAGTTCAAAGTATGATCAATCGCGAATAGGTCATAAAATAAATGAAGAGGGGCAATAATGACAAGACTGTCGCATCATTAGTATAGAAAAAGGTGACTCTAACAATATTGTATACAATCAACAAGATTGTTAAGTAAATTTAAAGGGTATGAAAGCTTAAATAAGTCAGAATAGGCATAAAGCGAACACCAACAAAATAACTCACAATCATCTCGACAATACACTAGTATAATCAGAAGTATCTACTGCAATAGAATGATAACCAATGACATAAAGAAGATAAATTATTGAACAAGACTCTTAGGAAAATGACAGATCCAGATCACGCAAGGGTGATACCACACAAATCTTTCTCCTAAAAATACAGAATTCTATACAAAATATGCTATCTTTTCTTTTCCTATTTACTTCACTATAATTTCATTAGAATTGACATTAATATTTCAGTTTTCTATTGTGTATGTAGGTTCCAGGTTAAGAATTTTTCAACATGAAACCATGAAAACACTACAAACCCTTTTGCATGAGTAAAAACAAGAATCGACATGAAATTTGCAAGAGGAAAACCTATAACTCTTTTCGGATTCGAGCAACAGTGAAGCAAAAATGTCAAAATTCAATCCACAAATATTCCAAAGTACAAATACAGCTTCCAGAAATCGATTCTCAACTTTCCAAAGCAAACCCCTGAAAAATATAGAGATAACATTTTCTTGTGAAACGCACTCCCCCCTTTCAAAAATCCAATTCCCTAATTAAATACAATTTCCCCTTACAACTTTCAAATTGCATGCAATTTTTAATCAGCTAGATTATCTTTTCTAACATCTTGTTAAAAATAAGATATTGCACAACTTTAAATAAGAACTCACTGCTTTAATTTGTGAAAATATCAAAATTTCACAATTAAATCAATTACAAATAATTATTTTTTTGCAAACAATATATTTCAATATTTCACTTTTAATTCCACAATATTGTAATAACTTTTCAAATTAAACATTGCAATTAATCATTAATCAACATTACCATATTCTAATTCATTAAATAATTTAAATCAATATTATGAAAACATGATAAACATAACACGATGCGACAACAACGAAAGTACACCCAACGAATGAAAACATAACATAAGGGTGACAAAAGACACTCATTATTTTCAGAATGATGGTTCATGATAGAGGACAAGACTATCTCCCTTCAACGATTTCCATTGGGTCATGGCATGCTCAGACCTGACGAAGTAGGTGGAGTTGATGCCTATACCTATAGACTGCATCACACTGTAACGTCAATCAAACAACATATATATATGACAGAAGACACCCCATGAAGAAGAATCACAGCATAACAAGGCACTCATAGATGAGTACTGCTAAACCATCTCCTTCACCAAACTAACATAAGGCATAGCATCTAAAATCAATCACATCATAGAACCATCATAAACATTACATAACCTCATATGTCATCATAATAATGTCATCTTACAAAAATAAACAAAACATCATAATGTAAAGTGAATCATCAATTGTATTTCACAACTGATCATGTAATCCAAGGCATAATTCATCAAAGTAACATAGTCTCAAAAAAATGTAACTATCAACAACTCAAAACAACTATAATAAATACGTCATCAGGAGGGTCACTACATCCTCCCCCCCTAAGGTAAGGCTTACTCCTGGAAGCCTACAAATACCCCTAGTACAAACTCCATATAGTCACACATAATCAAGGGTTCCAATACTGAATCACTCCATACCTCAATATAAAAATAACCCATGCCAAGTACACTGTCAATCCATGCAAAACATAATGGTGAAGAAACCACCAATCCAAGTCTCCAAAACACATATCCTAACATAACAAGAATCAAAGAAGAGGGAACAACACTAAAGGAACTTCCTCAGCCTCTTGTACTGCAACATGTTCATGAGCTCCCAAATCTGCTGCCTGACCACTTCTAGCTATCTCCACATCTGTACCTTGATGCCTTGTCTGATGATGATCAAAAAGCTGCACTCATTCCATAAGTCCTTTCTACATCATTCCTTGTTGGCTCTATAACTGCTGATGTCTGACTGGTTCTAGGTGTGTCCCTTAGAGAACACTATCTCCCCAATTGGCCTTACTGGCCACAATTGTAACATCCTATACTTTGACCTATTGCAATATGTGTGCTATGAGCTGACTGACTAGGGTGATGGAGTTGTGCTTATATCTAACTCTGAATCCTCCTATGCGTAAGACGATCACCCTGGAACTCAAAGATTACTGGGTATGCACTATCAAAAGGAACACCAATCATCCAATTCTCAGACCCCAAACCTCCATAAGAATGATAGGTGGGTGGAGAACATGCTCTCAAAATGTCCAACATAAGTCTTGCTAATGCATAAATGTTTCTCCTAGGGATCCTTTCCCTTTCCCTAATTACCTGACGACTACCATCCTATCTAAAGCCAAGCCGGGTAATAATATCCCCAAGCATAGAATTTAATAAAGGACACAGGTGATCCTCACAATCATACTCATGAGAACTTAGAAAAGTAGGGTTCCGACGATTGATGCCATGACTACCTCTTCTAGGAATCCTATACACACCATCCAAGAAAGGAGTCACAATCAAAAGGCGAAATTAACTTATAGAAACTTAGAAATAAAACACCATACCCATGATTAATCATGCATAGTACATATACATTCCAAAAAACAACACTGAAAATCACAACATAAGGCCACACAAGGGTCCATCTAGACACCGGGAAGCAACATACCAATCCATGATAGAAGAATCCATGAACCAAGAGAAAATAACCATCTCAAACAAATCAACATCAAATCAGTGGCTTGATGGTGTTAGGTCATTCATAAAGTGAGAGCATCCAAAAAAGACCACAATGACCAATCCCTTTTTGTATAAGGTGATTAGTCTCCAAGAGATAGTCATCAGACATAGGTGAGTTGTCGGTTCGAGCTACATAACAGACTCACATACCCCCATCCTCTATGTTTCTTGCGTCTACTTCCTCGTACACACTCACCAAGTATACCTCATACATCCTTAGAGAGGAATCAAAATATGACACATAGCTGACATTGAAAACAACAAAGGTAACTAGCTTAGCCACCAAGTTCATAAAGAAGAGAAAATTTAAGTTTCATTTCAATAATAAAGAAATAAATACGTATAATTTCAACACTAAATCAATTATATAACCACTAGGGTTATAAGAATATAAGATCACAAGTTGTGGCTAAACCTTCACAATCAAATATAACAAAGTGTCAGCCTTCACAATAATTATAAAAATGCCAATAACTAGAAATAAAGTTCACAATATTTAAAATTGCACTATACAACACTATGTGACTGGTTACTAGCCACCAAATGAGGAAAGAGGAAACAATGTTCAACTAGAATAATAATATCCCCAATGTGGTGCAGAATGAGCATGCCATCCACATGACCCAAAGTGTATCCACGACTTATCAAAATGTTGTAATTCTACCTATTCCTATGCCAGTTGAAGAATGAACGTACTGGTCATATGACACATGGAAGTGTGTCTAAGGGTCCATGGAAAAAGGCATGCACATAACACACTCCACCTCGCAATACCCCATAGAGAAAACACAAGCAGGAACTCGTTGTAGCCAAAGGCATACATGGCTAGGATCTACTCATATGCTACTCGACCAACATGGTCCAAGCAGCCATGAGGATCCCTCTAAAAGTGTTTGAGGCCCCATAACGCTCATCGCACAAGTAGGCTAACAAAGACAATCTCATAAGGCGCCTTCACATGTCTAGGCATGTGGAATCATGTAATACGACATCATCACCATCACTATGTTGGAACATGAGTGGGGTGTAGTATCATACTACATCATATTAGAATATGTGCAAATACAGTATGTCAAAGCATCATCACCAACACTACCTCGGAACATCAGTGTGGTATGGCATCATATCTATCACATCATTTTGAAGCATGTGCAGATACACTAAATATATAATGCAATATGATAATATCACTACGAGGCTACCGAGCTTCACCTCTCATACAAATGAGGTTTACTCGCTATGCTAGATCAACGCCTCTACGCACAGTCAGGCATATACTAACAAATCTATGCTATTGTACTCAAATCTGTGGGGATAAGGTTAAAACGTATGGATCAAGTATCCTAATCCATCATAAGGTAAAGCGGTGGGTACAATTCCTTGGCATTGGTTGAGTTGAGATGCTCTACATCACACTATGCATACGCTACACACTCTACCCAAGGAACTTTGTGGCTGCTACTATCCCTTCATGGATTGAGGGGATAGAGAACCAAAAGAAAAAGAAATACTTTTGGTTACTCATATATATAATTTTCAACCACACATGGATTGGCCCTCAATCAGGTAACAAACATGCAAATACACACAAAGGTATGGTATATCCCACACCAAAGTGTAAATTTTTCCCCATGGATGGGTACCAAGTATCACCATCACATGGATACACAAAGCAAGTACGAGTTTTCACAACACTCAAACAAGATGCAGTTACTAGTTTCTTACATTTAAAGGGGTACAACTACATACATAATTCCATAGGAACATCAATTTCCATAACCATGGAATACGTATCATAAATTTCCATCCGTAATCTTATATCAGGTTCCATCACGCTACTTTTTTTTTCTTTTTAGAGAGTAAATCATACTTAAGTAAAAGCCATGAACATGTGATGACTTAACATTTCCAATAAAAAATTCACAAGGAAAAATAGTCAACTTAAATATACCCAAAGTACCCAGTGTATGAACCTAGGGCTTTGATACCAAGTTGTAACGCCCCCGTCGTGGAACCTAGGACACGTTACGTTAGAAACACTAAACTTTCAAATAATTTTTTTTTATAAAATATTTATATTAACAAAATGTGATTAAAACCTAGCATAACGCTCTTGGGTTCCACAAAAACGCTACTAAAGTAAAAAAATAAGCACACCACATCAAGAACTATATGAATCAAATCAAGTGATTAGTCATATCCAAAACATTACTTCAAGAGCTATATTATAATAAGTGAGATTGTGAGAAATCTCATAATGTTACAAGTATCAATATAATGAAACCTCATACAACATCATGAGTGAATATAACAAGAATAAAATCAAGTATAGATGATGACCACATCCACGAACCCGTCCAAAGAACCAATCTCCGTGAACAAAGTGTATCTAGGATCCTACCAAGAACAAACATGTCTCGAGCAATATCACCTGCAGAGGACCCTATGGAAGATGTGGCACATTCTTCCCAACCGTGTGGAACTCGAAAGCCCACCCCCCATGCTAGGAGATAAAATAGGTCCTCAAGTCAAAAAGACAATAAAGGAGACAACATACAACACATGGTCGAAAAAAATGACATTTAAAGGACAACATCACTGACATACTCCTAGTACATTAAATCATTCACTTAATTACCAACTTCTAAGAGGTTACCGATGCAACCACTTTCGGGTCCAACCCCCAACAAAAGCCACTCCTCCTATGATACGACTTCTCAAAATGTATAAACAACAACATTAATAAACATGCAAGAGAAAACTTATTTTGCATAAAGACCCAAAGTCAACGAAGCCATACAATAACATTAAATATCCCAAAAAGGAACCACAAAAAATGTATGGCCAAGTCTTACATAACTAAAGACATCACCATGCCGTAGGACTCAAAATGTCCAAAACAACATCACATGATCACATAACGTACATGGCCCACATTTTACATTTAAAACCATATAACTAACTTGCATAAATTATAAGGCATGATTACAATAAAACTATTGCTTTAAGCCTCTAGAAATGATAACCAAAACAACGTATTTCAATACGTAACCAGGGAAAAAATTCAAAAGATATTTCATTTGACATATTCACAAAGTCTAATTTTATTTGCTTTTCATAAACAAATTTAAATTATAAAACATTCTTCTCAAAGAATTAAATATATAACATACATAATTTCAAAACCATTCTAAGATATGATAAAAGAAAATCGAATATAGAATGATCACCCTTAAACACTCTAATTTAACATTATATAAAATACTTTCCCTTTAAAAGTAATATAAATAGTTTTTCTATTCTCACATTAATAACCCAAAATGGGAAAGTACTTATATATTTAAGAAACCAAAAAGGCTATCTAATTGACATAACCAAAATGTCAATTTATTTACTTTCAAATATGCACCAAACAAATTAACCTCAATCATTAATTAAAATAACATTATACAATTATATTTTCAATTCAATAACAATCGTTATAAATTAGGAAATTTTAAATATTCTTACAAATATAAATGCCTGCAGCTGGCTTCCATAAAAATCATATACCTGATTAAGTTTCTACATAGCATTATAACCCATAAATCATTTAATCCATACTCACGATAATCGAGGGAAGATCGACTAAAATATGACTTAATAATTAAAATATAAAATGACAAGTTGGCATAAACAAGGACTGAACCCAAACATTATAAAGAGAAATAGAAACTAAGAGTTCCATTCAAAGACCAGTAGTTCCAAAGTCGGCCTGGAAACAAATAGATTGTGAACAACTCAATTTTGAATGATTTACCACACAGATTGTAAATATGAGTGAAATAAAATAATGTATGCGGAGATCAAGATGACACCGATAAATATGAAAAGAGGTATTAATGAGACATGCACTCAATCGGCGGCCAAAAGAATCTTTGTGAATACTATGTCAAATATTATCAATAGACAACTTGTATCGACCAAGTAAGCAGGTGGATATCGAAAGACATGCAAATGAAAAAATTAAACCAGGATTCTAAATCTCAGCCGATATAAACTCGAGATCAAATGTCGACTGCACAGGGAATAAAGATATCTGACTTCTGAGTTAAAACAAAACCTCATGCATAACATTTGCATGTACAAAATGTGACACCTACATGAACAGTATGGTGTAACTGATCGACACAAGCACCTCAAGGCATCCACAATGATTAAACACAGATCCTACGCGGGCAAGATAGAGGTTCATTCTGAGAAGTATGATTACAAATCATTTAGGAAGGTGAAAGTAGATCCAAAATAAACTCGTATCACATACAATTCAGGAATGCAAACGAACTAGAAAGCTAGATGATGAAGAAAGATTATCCTATGATAAAAAAGATGGCGACCAGTCAATGACCTCTTTCATGACAAGCAAAGAAACTGATGTAAAGAAATAAAAAAAAGGATACCATACACATACATAGCGGGCGGAATTCATCAGACATATACAATAACTATTAAATGACCGCCAAACATGCAATTTTATAAGTTGGTCAGCATACCTCAACTAACTGGTGACTGGAGTTAACATCAAAATTTAAGTCGATGATCATGATTTATCTCCAATGCAAAGATCTGGTAAATAGTGGATGACTATAAAAAATCCATAAGGGTTGTACATAATGCAGATTGAGCTTGGAAAACAAGGTATTTCCAACAACACTGCGCTAAAGTTGAAATCTAATAATGATGCATCCTAAGTTCTATACAAGGAACGTTTGAATGGAAGCGGCAAGACACAGTAAGGTCCAAAAGACATGCAGCGGCTAGGAAAAAAGGAAAAGATGCGAGCTAACATGGTCATAAATATAACGAAAGAGAATTTTTTCACAGTACATCGAGTGCTATCCATGATTAGAGTAGAATAAACACAACAGTTCCAGGGTAGTAATCATTGATTCTATAGACGAGGATGAGAAATCTGCACCACGACTAAACAAATGAAGAAGATTTTAGGCATCAAGGATAGTTAAGAAACTGAATTAATGTACACCATAACCCCAGCGAGTTCAAAGTATGATCAATCGTGAATAGGTCATAAAAGAACAAAATCTCATAATCTAAAGATTCTTGTGTATGTATGACACCTTGTACTAGGAAAGCGATATCTTTGTCACAAAATAAAGGAACATTTTCTACTATTGATCAAGAGAGTACCTTGTTGAAGCTTCTCCAATATCACTTGATATCTCCCCCTCCAAAAACATGAAATAAATTTTACAAGAAAAGTTCACTTTGTGCATATTAAAGAATTTATGGTCATTATACCAATGAATGTAAGGCTTAGAGTGATAAAATTCAACATCTTATGTATTGTGGTGCTATTCCTTGTGTTGATACACCTATTTCCTCTAATTGATATTGGTTTTCATCCTATCACATTGCTCATCACTATGTGGCATTGGAAGCTTTATGATTTTTTTCTCATTTCCATTCATGGTGGTGCAATTTTAGGTGGAACCATTTTTCTCTTGGAAAAAACATATAGTTCTTGGTGGTTGTATTTGTCTCTATGATTGGGGGGCAAGGATAACTAGTTTTTTGAGGTGTTCATTCTTTTCAAGGATTAGGTTGTCCTCTCTTTCTACTTAAAATACAAACATAGAAAGTATGTTGACATTTTAAGTGTGGGGTATATTATCCCCATTCATTGTTATCATTTTCCATTCTTAGTGATGATATTATAAATCTCCTAGAAGTGTGATATTTTTATTCAAAGTGTGGTTTTCCTACTTCACGTGATGTTTCTTCTTGGTGGTGTCATTGGGTTTGATTTCCTTCAAGGTTGTGACCTTTCTGAGCATATGACATTCCTCTTAGTGGTGATTCTATGGATTTCATTCAGTCCTAAGGTTCAAATCTTTTACCCTTTACTGTTCCTCTCTTGGAGACATTAATAAAGATGTTACCTTAGGTGAGATCTTACATGAACTAAGAAAAATCCCTTTGAATACCATATTTGCATGTTTGTTCATAAGTGTTTAGCATAATGTAACTTGCTAGACTTATGAAGCTCAAAGTTCATATTGTGTGGTGCCTTATCAAAGTTATCAGGAGATATAACTTTGGGATGGTTAGTTCAATAAAATCCTAATAAGATTCTCTCATTATCCACTTTTTCGGTGCTCACCTAGTGTATATCAGACTGCAATAGCCCTTGTGAGTGCATTTTGTTTGCATAGTGAACAACAGGTTTCAATTGCAAACATTTTTTGGACAAATAGCTCAGGCTTGATCCACATCAAGTTGGACAAACAACCGAGGCTTAATCCACCATTTTTCTTTTTCTCTCTTTCTTTCTTTTAAGTCTTTGACACTGTACATTTGTGTATCTTCTCTTGATACTTCACATCATACATCTTGTGTGTGTCCCTTTGTGGTTATGTCAGTTTTCCATGGGATCTTGGATCTTGGGGTCTTGGTCACCTCCTTGATATTTTTCATCCTATCTCATCGACATTTGTGCACTTGGACCCCTCTTGACACATATTTTTCTACTTTAGTGTGAGTTTGTGCTTGCACTCATCCTATCACTAAACTGTCAGTTGGATGTAGTATAGAAAAATGTACTCCTTTATATTTTCACACTATGTTTGGGAACCTTAATTAAATTGGACTTAATTATGCCTTAATAAGCCATAGTTTGCATCTAAAAGCCTAATAAATAATGCCAACACATAACACTTTAACTTGAGCAATGTGTGTTTTAGGAATGGGGACCTGGGACCCATTCGCCCATGGGCGAATGGGTCTTCCCTAAGCCTTTGAACCCATTTTGTAAACATGTTTTTGGTGGTATTTTTGTAATCCCAAACTCAGATTCTAATGTTGCCTTGCAATGTTTAATTTTCAAGAAAATAAGGATACATACCTATAAATAAAAGGTTATTTTATTAAATCAACTAGAAGATTTTTAAGAGAGATTTCACAAGAGAAAATATTATTATAATGATAATTCATGAGAATATTTATCAATAATATACAACAAAAATCAAGATCTCAAGAATCATGTCAAATTTATCAAGCATCATGCATGTTTTTGGAGCTAACATTATAATGTAGGTTTTAAAGATTCAACTCAAGCATTCAAGTCATATTTTAAGAATGAAGATCAAGTTAAACATTTAATATTTCCAAATGTTTATTCAAGGGTTTGGTCCTAGGTTGGAGAAAAATTGATGAGTTGAGATCCCTAAAATGTAAAGTTACAAAAGTTGTCAAAAATTTGCAAGAAAAGTTGTCAATATCATGGAAACTTAGATCTTGGATTTATTTTCTATTTTTTTTGAGTGAAACCAATGGTAAATTTTATATCCTATCTATCTTCAAAGGCTCTCAAAAATTCAATTCAAAAAGCTGTCTCAGGACCCATTCACCATTTCAGGACACTTAGCAACCAATTTTTGAGGCAATTGTGAAGTGCCTTCCACTCATCCAAAAAATAAAAAATTGAATATTTATATTAGATCTAGGCTTCAACTACATGAATAAGGTCTTAGGTTATAGATTTGAGGCCAATTACTATTTTTAATCTTTCTCCCAAAAGTGTTTTTTGAACTTTACCGCCCATCCACAAACACATAAAGGAAATTGTTAGATCTTCCATAGAATTGACTCACCTAAGGGCTAAAATTAAATCATATCTTGGAGGATATAATTTAATAAATGAAATATAAAATGGCTTGGTTCATTACATCCCATTTTCCCCTTTCTATTTAGAGTAATTTAAGTGAAACATTCCAAATTTAGTGTAAAACCCCTTTTTTGGTGAACCTATGCTATTTTTCTATGTTTCACTATCAAATAACACATGGTTGAGTAGGAAAAAGTGTCGATTTCACATGAGATTTAGTCATAATCCAATATTTTCGAAGTAGAGATATAGTTGAAAATAGGGAGGTTTATCATCAATCTTGAATGACTACCTTCTCACATTTTTATTTTAATGTTACATTGGATGATGTAAACATTATGAAATATAATGTGGAAATTTTTGGGGAGATGATATATGGTAATTTGAATCTTTTGAATCTTTCACCTATTGAGGTTATAGAGACATGTATTGATATTTTATATCCATCTACTATTTATTTTAATGAGGATAATTTGTTTCTACATCTATGTCTTGTTTTGATTTAGTATAGTATTATATTCACAGTCTTCCAAATATGTCCACTTGGGATGAGTACTTGGTAAACATTTCAAGTTTTTTTCGTTAGTCCTATTTCAGAAAATTGAAGGAAACTATTGATTTTACACATATCCTCTTTTCTATTACTTCACATAGAGTTGTGTCATCTTCTTCATATTTTGTGGTGGAATTCCAACCCTCTCATTTCTTTTCTTTCTCATAATTTTTCGCAATTAGGTATTGGTGTAGAGAGATTTGATAAGAGTTTAGAGGAAACATATTTTTGAAACCTACAAATGTAGAAGAAAAATTCCATTTAGTATCCTTTGTCAAAAATTTAAAAATAAAGAAAAAATGAACTAGATACTAACCAAACTCTCTCAAGAGCTCTGCAACTATGCACACTTTTCCTTTTCAAAATTTTGAAGTTTGATGAATCATCTTGGAGGGGGGCCCATTTGGGATCCCACACCCATGAATAATGATCCTTTCTAGAATGGTGTGACTTCCCCTTCTGGGGGAACTAAAAGTACGCCTAGCACCTTACATGTTCCATCACCCGAGGGTTTGAAGAAAAATGTTTCTTCTCCTAGGGGTAAGGATATTCTACTCATGGGTGACAACTCTACATCCTATGTGAAAAGCTAGTTGGAGGAAACATTTTGGCCAATGCAACTCATGAATCCTTGTCAAAATTTTGTACTATTGAGGGGGATGAAGTGGACGTCCCAAATGCAATCTTAAATGATACTTTGGAGGGTTTGAAGTTGTCTCTGGTTGGGAATTTTTTGTTGGTTGAACCAATATTGATCAGGTACACAAGTGAGCCACTAATACTTGGAATCTCAAGGGAAGTGTTTTTGCTAGTGT
>CM021102.1:445446099-445457210 GCA_007115665.2 Sequoiadendron giganteum | reverse complement strand
AATCACAACATAAGGCCACACAAGGGTCCATCTAGACACCGGGAAGCAACATACCAATCCATGATAGAAGAATCCATGAACCAAGAGAAAATAACCATCTCAAACAAATCAACATCAAATCAGTGGCTTGATGGTGTTAGGTCATTCATAAAGTGAGAGCATCCAAAAAAGACCACAATGACCAATCCCTTTTTGTATAAGGTGATTAGTCTCCAAGA
Organism: Sequoiadendron giganteum; assembly: GCA_007115665.2. Classification (NCBI taxonomy): domain Eukaryota; kingdom Viridiplantae; phylum Streptophyta; class Pinopsida; order Cupressales; family Cupressaceae; genus Sequoiadendron; species Sequoiadendron giganteum. Next base: position 445,456,992 of record CM021102.1, on the reverse strand, counting down.
GATAGTCATCAGACATAGGTGAGTTGTCGGTTCGAGCTACATAACAGACTCACATACCCCCATCCTCTATGTTTCTTGCGTCTACTTCCTCGTACACACTCACCAAGTATACCTCATACATCCTTAGAGAGGAATCAAAATATGACACATAGCTGACATTGAAAACAACAAAGGTAACTAGCTTAGCCACCAAGTTCATAAAGAAGAGAAAATTTAAGTTTCATTTCAATAATAAAGAAATAAATACGTATAATTTCAACACTAAATCAATTATATAACCACTAGGGTTATAAGAATATAAGATCACAAGTTGTGGCTAAACCTTCACAATCAAATATAACAAAGTGTCAGCCTTCACAATAATTATAAAAATGCCAATAACTAGAAATAAAGTTCACAATATTTAAAATTGCACTATACAACACTATGTGACTGGTTACTAGCCACCAAATGAGGAAAGAGGAAACAATGTTCAACTAGAATAATAATATCCCCAATGTGGTGCAGAATGAGCATGCCATCCACATGACCCAAAGTGTATCCACGACTTATCAAAATGTTGTAATTCTACCTATTCCTATGCCAGTTGAAGAATGAACGTACTGGTCATATGACACATGGAAGTGTGTCTAAGGGTCCATGGAAAAAGGCATGCACATAACACACTCCACCTCGCAATACCCCATAGAGAAAACACAAGCAGGAACTCGTTGTAGCCAAAGGCATACATGGCTAGGATCTACTCATATGCTACTCGACCAACATGGTCCAAGCAGCCATGAGGATCCCTCTAAAAGTGTTTGAGGCCCCATAACGCTCATCGCACAAGTAGGCTAACAAAGACAATCTCATAAGGCGCCTTCACATGTCTAGGCATGTGGAATCATGTAATACGACATCATCACCATCACTATGTTGGAACATGAGTGGGGTGTAGTATCATACTACATCATATTAGAATATGTGCAAATACAGTATGTCAAAGCATCATCACCAACACTACCTCGGAACATCAGTGTGGTATGGCATCATATCTATCACATCATTTTGAAGCATGTGCAGATACACTAAATATATAATGCAATATGATAATATCACTACGAGGCTACCGAGCTTCACCTCTCATACAAATGAGGTTTACTCGCTATGCTAGATCAACGCCTCTACGCACAGTCAGGCATATACTAACAAATCTATGCTATTGTACTCAAATCTGTGGGGATAAGGTTAAAACGTATGGATCAAGTATCCTAATCCATCATAAGGTAAAGCGGTGGGTACAATTCCTTGGCATTGGTTGAGTTGAGATGCTCTACATCACACTATGCATACGCTACACACTCTACCCAAGGAACTTTGTGGCTGCTACTATCCCTTCATGGATTGAGGGGATAGAGAACCAAAAGAAAAAGAAATACTTTTGGTTACTCATATATATAATTTTCAACCACACATGGATTGGCCCTCAATCAGGTAACAAACATGCAAATACACACAAAGGTATGGTATATCCCACACCAAAGTGTAAATTTTTCCCCATGGATGGGTACCAAGTATCACCATCACATGGATACACAAAGCAAGTACGAGTTTTCACAACACTCAAACAAGATGCAGTTACTAGTTTCTTACATTTAAAGGGGTACAACTACATACATAATTCCATAGGAACATCAATTTCCATAACCATGGAATACGTATCATAAATTTCCATCCGTAATCTTATATCAGGTTCCATCACGCTACTTTTTTTTTCTTTTTAGAGAGTAAATCATACTTAAGTAAAAGCCATGAACATGTGATGACTTAACATTTCCAATAAAAAATTCACAAGGAAAAATAGTCAACTTAAATATACCCAAAGTACCCAGTGTATGAACCTAGGGCTTTGATACCAAGTTGTAACGCCCCCGTCGTGGAACCTAGGACACGTTACGTTAGAAACACTAAACTTTCAAATAATTTTTTTTTATAAAATATTTATATTAACAAAATGTGATTAAAACCTAGCATAACGCTCTTGGGTTCCACAAAAACGCTACTAAAGTAAAAAAATAAGCACACCACATCAAGAACTATATGAATCAAATCAAGTGATTAGTCATATCCAAAACATTACTTCAAGAGCTATATTATAATAAGTGAGATTGTGAGAAATCTCATAATGTTACAAGTATCAATATAATGAAACCTCATACAACATCATGAGTGAATATAACAAGAATAAAATCAAGTATAGATGATGACCACATCCACGAACCCGTCCAAAGAACCAATCTCCGTGAACAAAGTGTATCTAGGATCCTACCAAGAACAAACATGTCTCGAGCAATATCACCTGCAGAGGACCCTATGGAAGATGTGGCACATTCTTCCCAACCGTGTGGAACTCGAAAGCCCACCCCCCATGCTAGGAGATAAAATAGGTCCTCAAGTCAAAAAGACAATAAAGGAGACAACATACAACACATGGTCGAAAAAAATGACATTTAAAGGACAACATCACTGACATACTCCTAGTACATTAAATCATTCACTTAATTACCAACTTCTAAGAGGTTACCGATGCAACCACTTTCGGGTCCAACCCCCAACAAAAGCCACTCCTCCTATGATACGACTTCTCAAAATGTATAAACAACAACATTAATAAACATGCAAGAGAAAACTTATTTTGCATAAAGACCCAAAGTCAACGAAGCCATACAATAACATTAAATATCCCAAAAAGGAACCACAAAAAATGTATGGCCAAGTCTTACATAACTAAAGACATCACCATGCCGTAGGACTCAAAATGTCCAAAACAACATCACATGATCACATAACGTACATGGCCCACATTTTACATTTAAAACCATATAACTAACTTGCATAAATTATAAGGCATGATTACAATAAAACTATTGCTTTAAGCCTCTAGAAATGATAACCAAAACAACGTATTTCAATACGTAACCAGGGAAAAAATTCAAAAGATATTTCATTTGACATATTCACAAAGTCTAATTTTATTTGCTTTTCATAAACAAATTTAAATTATAAAACATTCTTCTCAAAGAATTAAATATATAACATACATAATTTCAAAACCATTCTAAGATATGATAAAAGAAAATCGAATATAGAATGATCACCCTTAAACACTCTAATTTAACATTATATAAAATACTTTCCCTTTAAAAGTAATATAAATAGTTTTTCTATTCTCACATTAATAACCCAAAATGGGAAAGTACTTATATATTTAAGAAACCAAAAAGGCTATCTAATTGACATAACCAAAATGTCAATTTATTTACTTTCAAATATGCACCAAACAAATTAACCTCAATCATTAATTAAAATAACATTATACAATTATATTTTCAATTCAATAACAATCGTTATAAATTAGGAAATTTTAAATATTCTTACAAATATAAATGCCTGCAGCTGGCTTCCATAAAAATCATATACCTGATTAAGTTTCTACATAGCATTATAACCCATAAATCATTTAATCCATACTCACGATAATCGAGGGAAGATCGACTAAAATATGACTTAATAATTAAAATATAAAATGACAAGTTGGCATAAACAAGGACTGAACCCAAACATTATAAAGAGAAATAGAAACTAAGAGTTCCATTCAAAGACCAGTAGTTCCAAAGTCGGCCTGGAAACAAATAGATTGTGAACAACTCAATTTTGAATGATTTACCACACAGATTGTAAATATGAGTGAAATAAAATAATGTATGCGGAGATCAAGATGACACCGATAAATATGAAAAGAGGTATTAATGAGACATGCACTCAATCGGCGGCCAAAAGAATCTTTGTGAATACTATGTCAAATATTATCAATAGACAACTTGTATCGACCAAGTAAGCAGGTGGATATCGAAAGACATGCAAATGAAAAAATTAAACCAGGATTCTAAATCTCAGCCGATATAAACTCGAGATCAAATGTCGACTGCACAGGGAATAAAGATATCTGACTTCTGAGTTAAAACAAAACCTCATGCATAACATTTGCATGTACAAAATGTGACACCTACATGAACAGTATGGTGTAACTGATCGACACAAGCACCTCAAGGCATCCACAATGATTAAACACAGATCCTACGCGGGCAAGATAGAGGTTCATTCTGAGAAGTATGATTACAAATCATTTAGGAAGGTGAAAGTAGATCCAAAATAAACTCGTATCACATACAATTCAGGAATGCAAACGAACTAGAAAGCTAGATGATGAAGAAAGATTATCCTATGATAAAAAAGATGGCGACCAGTCAATGACCTCTTTCATGACAAGCAAAGAAACTGATGTAAAGAAATAAAAAAAAGGATACCATACACATACATAGCGGGCGGAATTCATCAGACATATACAATAACTATTAAATGACCGCCAAACATGCAATTTTATAAGTTGGTCAGCATACCTCAACTAACTGGTGACTGGAGTTAACATCAAAATTTAAGTCGATGATCATGATTTATCTCCAATGCAAAGATCTGGTAAATAGTGGATGACTATAAAAAATCCATAAGGGTTGTACATAATGCAGATTGAGCTTGGAAAACAAGGTATTTCCAACAACACTGCGCTAAAGTTGAAATCTAATAATGATGCATCCTAAGTTCTATACAAGGAACGTTTGAATGGAAGCGGCAAGACACAGTAAGGTCCAAAAGACATGCAGCGGCTAGGAAAAAAGGAAAAGATGCGAGCTAACATGGTCATAAATATAACGAAAGAGAATTTTTTCACAGTACATCGAGTGCTATCCATGATTAGAGTAGAATAAACACAACAGTTCCAGGGTAGTAATCATTGATTCTATAGACGAGGATGAGAAATCTGCACCACGACTAAACAAATGAAGAAGATTTTAGGCATCAAGGATAGTTAAGAAACTGAATTAATGTACACCATAACCCCAGCGAGTTCAAAGTATGATCAATCGTGAATAGGTCATAAAAGAACAAAATCTCATAATCTAAAGATTCTTGTGTATGTATGACACCTTGTACTAGGAAAGCGATATCTTTGTCACAAAATAAAGGAACATTTTCTACTATTGATCAAGAGAGTACCTTGTTGAAGCTTCTCCAATATCACTTGATATCTCCCCCTCCAAAAACATGAAATAAATTTTACAAGAAAAGTTCACTTTGTGCATATTAAAGAATTTATGGTCATTATACCAATGAATGTAAGGCTTAGAGTGATAAAATTCAACATCTTATGTATTGTGGTGCTATTCCTTGTGTTGATACACCTATTTCCTCTAATTGATATTGGTTTTCATCCTATCACATTGCTCATCACTATGTGGCATTGGAAGCTTTATGATTTTTTTCTCATTTCCATTCATGGTGGTGCAATTTTAGGTGGAACCATTTTTCTCTTGGAAAAAACATATAGTTCTTGGTGGTTGTATTTGTCTCTATGATTGGGGGGCAAGGATAACTAGTTTTTTGAGGTGTTCATTCTTTTCAAGGATTAGGTTGTCCTCTCTTTCTACTTAAAATACAAACATAGAAAGTATGTTGACATTTTAAGTGTGGGGTATATTATCCCCATTCATTGTTATCATTTTCCATTCTTAGTGATGATATTATAAATCTCCTAGAAGTGTGATATTTTTATTCAAAGTGTGGTTTTCCTACTTCACGTGATGTTTCTTCTTGGTGGTGTCATTGGGTTTGATTTCCTTCAAGGTTGTGACCTTTCTGAGCATATGACATTCCTCTTAGTGGTGATTCTATGGATTTCATTCAGTCCTAAGGTTCAAATCTTTTACCCTTTACTGTTCCTCTCTTGGAGACATTAATAAAGATGTTACCTTAGGTGAGATCTTACATGAACTAAGAAAAATCCCTTTGAATACCATATTTGCATGTTTGTTCATAAGTGTTTAGCATAATGTAACTTGCTAGACTTATGAAGCTCAAAGTTCATATTGTGTGGTGCCTTATCAAAGTTATCAGGAGATATAACTTTGGGATGGTTAGTTCAATAAAATCCTAATAAGATTCTCTCATTATCCACTTTTTCGGTGCTCACCTAGTGTATATCAGACTGCAATAGCCCTTGTGAGTGCATTTTGTTTGCATAGTGAACAACAGGTTTCAATTGCAAACATTTTTTGGACAAATAGCTCAGGCTTGATCCACATCAAGTTGGACAAACAACCGAGGCTTAATCCACCATTTTTCTTTTTCTCTCTTTCTTTCTTTTAAGTCTTTGACACTGTACATTTGTGTATCTTCTCTTGATACTTCACATCATACATCTTGTGTGTGTCCCTTTGTGGTTATGTCAGTTTTCCATGGGATCTTGGATCTTGGGGTCTTGGTCACCTCCTTGATATTTTTCATCCTATCTCATCGACATTTGTGCACTTGGACCCCTCTTGACACATATTTTTCTACTTTAGTGTGAGTTTGTGCTTGCACTCATCCTATCACTAAACTGTCAGTTGGATGTAGTATAGAAAAATGTACTCCTTTATATTTTCACACTATGTTTGGGAACCTTAATTAAATTGGACTTAATTATGCCTTAATAAGCCATAGTTTGCATCTAAAAGCCTAATAAATAATGCCAACACATAACACTTTAACTTGAGCAATGTGTGTTTTAGGAATGGGGACCTGGGACCCATTCGCCCATGGGCGAATGGGTCTTCCCTAAGCCTTTGAACCCATTTTGTAAACATGTTTTTGGTGGTATTTTTGTAATCCCAAACTCAGATTCTAATGTTGCCTTGCAATGTTTAATTTTCAAGAAAATAAGGATACATACCTATAAATAAAAGGTTATTTTATTAAATCAACTAGAAGATTTTTAAGAGAGATTTCACAAGAGAAAATATTATTATAATGATAATTCATGAGAATATTTATCAATAATATACAACAAAAATCAAGATCTCAAGAATCATGTCAAATTTATCAAGCATCATGCATGTTTTTGGAGCTAACATTATAATGTAGGTTTTAAAGATTCAACTCAAGCATTCAAGTCATATTTTAAGAATGAAGATCAAGTTAAACATTTAATATTTCCAAATGTTTATTCAAGGGTTTGGTCCTAGGTTGGAGAAAAATTGATGAGTTGAGATCCCTAAAATGTAAAGTTACAAAAGTTGTCAAAAATTTGCAAGAAAAGTTGTCAATATCATGGAAACTTAGATCTTGGATTTATTTTCTATTTTTTTTGAGTGAAACCAATGGTAAATTTTATATCCTATCTATCTTCAAAGGCTCTCAAAAATTCAATTCAAAAAGCTGTCTCAGGACCCATTCACCATTTCAGGACACTTAGCAACCAATTTTTGAGGCAATTGTGAAGTGCCTTCCACTCATCCAAAAAATAAAAAATTGAATATTTATATTAGATCTAGGCTTCAACTACATGAATAAGGTCTTAGGTTATAGATTTGAGGCCAATTACTATTTTTAATCTTTCTCCCAAAAGTGTTTTTTGAACTTTACCGCCCATCCACAAACACATAAAGGAAATTGTTAGATCTTCCATAGAATTGACTCACCTAAGGGCTAAAATTAAATCATATCTTGGAGGATATAATTTAATAAATGAAATATAAAATGGCTTGGTTCATTACATCCCATTTTCCCCTTTCTATTTAGAGTAATTTAAGTGAAACATTCCAAATTTAGTGTAAAACCCCTTTTTTGGTGAACCTATGCTATTTTTCTATGTTTCACTATCAAATAACACATGGTTGAGTAGGAAAAAGTGTCGATTTCACATGAGATTTAGTCATAATCCAATATTTTCGAAGTAGAGATATAGTTGAAAATAGGGAGGTTTATCATCAATCTTGAATGACTACCTTCTCACATTTTTATTTTAATGTTACATTGGATGATGTAAACATTATGAAATATAATGTGGAAATTTTTGGGGAGATGATATATGGTAATTTGAATCTTTTGAATCTTTCACCTATTGAGGTTATAGAGACATGTATTGATATTTTATATCCATCTACTATTTATTTTAATGAGGATAATTTGTTTCTACATCTATGTCTTGTTTTGATTTAGTATAGTATTATATTCACAGTCTTCCAAATATGTCCACTTGGGATGAGTACTTGGTAAACATTTCAAGTTTTTTTCGTTAGTCCTATTTCAGAAAATTGAAGGAAACTATTGATTTTACACATATCCTCTTTTCTATTACTTCACATAGAGTTGTGTCATCTTCTTCATATTTTGTGGTGGAATTCCAACCCTCTCATTTCTTTTCTTTCTCATAATTTTTCGCAATTAGGTATTGGTGTAGAGAGATTTGATAAGAGTTTAGAGGAAACATATTTTTGAAACCTACAAATGTAGAAGAAAAATTCCATTTAGTATCCTTTGTCAAAAATTTAAAAATAAAGAAAAAATGAACTAGATACTAACCAAACTCTCTCAAGAGCTCTGCAACTATGCACACTTTTCCTTTTCAAAATTTTGAAGTTTGATGAATCATCTTGGAGGGGGGCCCATTTGGGATCCCACACCCATGAATAATGATCCTTTCTAGAATGGTGTGACTTCCCCTTCTGGGGGAACTAAAAGTACGCCTAGCACCTTACATGTTCCATCACCCGAGGGTTTGAAGAAAAATGTTTCTTCTCCTAGGGGTAAGGATATTCTACTCATGGGTGACAACTCTACATCCTATGTGAAAAGCTAGTTGGAGGAAACATTTTGGCCAATGCAACTCATGAATCCTTGTCAAAATTTTGTACTATTGAGGGGGATGAAGTGGACGTCCCAAATGCAATCTTAAATGATACTTTGGAGGGTTTGAAGTTGTCTCTGGTTGGGAATTTTTTGTTGGTTGAACCAATATTGATCAGGTACACAAGTGAGCCACTAATACTTGGAATCTCAAGGGAAGTGTTTTTGCTAGTGTGATACCTAAAGGCCTTTTTAAATTTACCTTTTTTATCCCTAAAGATACGATAAAGTTTCTCACGAGTGGATTATGGGCCTTTGATAGAAGCTTTACAAATATATTGTCCTTATGTAAGTGGAAAGTAGGGTTTGATGCCTCTACGGATCTAGGGAAAGTTTCCCTTACTTGGGTTAGACTCCCTAGGTTGCCATTGGAATTCTAGCACCAGAATGTCTATAAGGGGATTGTTGATTATTTTGACAACCTAGTCACATTGGAAAAAGTCATTCTTCTAAAATCTTGTCCAGTTTATGTTATAATATGTGTAAATGTGATGATTAACATAGTTCTACCCATCTCTGTGACTCTAAAATTAAAGTTTGGAAGATGGGTTCAACCATTAGAGTATGAAAAAGAAATGGTAATCTACAAAGGTTGTAATAAGTTTGGACATTTACAAGATGCCTATAACAAATCACCTCTAGAATAAAATATGCTGCAAATTGAAACAATTTTTTTTTTCCTCTAAGTAATGTGCTCCTATTAACATAATAAAGGAGCAAGAAACCCCAATATCGAATAAAGACTTGATGCTCTCAAAAAAGATCACCCCCCCTCCTCAAACACAAGAAGAGGAGAACCTAGGTGTGAAAGAGGAAGCTCCAAAGGATAATTTGGAAGGGATATTTGTGGGGAAACAACTAATGAGCTTCCCTCCCAACCTTCAATGGAGAATTTTTTTGATCTAGGCAAAGGAATGGAGGACTATATGAACTCCTCACCTAAATACCAAAGGGTTGGAGAAAAAAAAAAGGTGAACTACCAGAAGAAGGAGAGATTGTTAGCCAAATGGAAATGTTATTGATCCCTTCATCTAAATTATTGATAATAGACCTTAATATGGGGGATGATAACATTCTTGAAGGAAAAAATGAGAAAGATTGGATAAATACTAATTCAAGTAAAAATAAAAAAACCATATGTAGGAGGAAACAATAAAGTGGGCAGACCACAATTAAGAATCAAGAAACAAAGAAATAATAGGAGATGTGGTAGCTACTAAGAAGAGAACTCTTGATTATCTGGCAGGGAATAAACCAAAAAATAAGTAAGGGAATTATTTCTCCCACCCTAAGTAGTATCAAAATGATATTTCTTTTCCTTTTTTTGTGCTAATGTGTATTCTATCTTGGAATATTAGGGGACTTAATGGACCCTATAAACATCATGTGCTAAAGTCTTGTCTATCTAAAGTAAAACCGGATAGCTTATTGATCCAATAAATGAAAATAAAAAAGGAGAGCTTTGAGAAAGTGCTGAAATGTCTTTGTCTTGGAGAAGGTTTTTAAGTTAGTGATATAGAGGGTGCATTTAGAGGTATTGCTATGTGTTGTAACTCGTCTAGGTTTACTGGAAGATTGAAAGTGAAAAAAAAAGTCTCTTAATTAGTTTGGAAGATAGGGATGCCTTGGTCAATTGGAATATGATAAATATTTATGGCCCCAATTAAAGACTCAATAGGCTCGATCTTTGGAATATGTTGGATGGAATTATCACTAATAGTAAAGATGAGCTATGGATGCTAGGATGAGACTTCAACTCCCCATTATACCCATTAGAAAAAATGGAGGCTTAACTAATTTCTCTAATAACATGATAGATCTTTTAGGGTTCCTTAACCCAGTTATTTTAATAGATATTCCTCTAATTGGATCTCTCTTTACTTGGTCCAATAGAATATATGGTAATCAATTGATAGAAGTTAAAATGGACAGATTTCTGATCTCCTCTAACTAGAAAATATTGTAAAATCTCTCCCTTACCACTTCTCTAAGAACAGGATCTGATCATAGTGCTCTCCTTTTGGAATGGGATGATAAAATGAATAAGATTCCTTATCCCTTTAGATATGAAATAATTTTGTCACTCAATCTAGAATTCAAATCTTTAATTGAGGAGTGGTAGAATTTACC
>CM021102.1:445300978-445443080 GCA_007115665.2 Sequoiadendron giganteum | reverse complement strand
CTACTTCCATAATATAATTCTTGATTTATGGGACAAGTTCTCCCATTTTTAGTTTGGGGCCTATGGAAAGAGAGAAAAAATAGGGTTTTTAGGGATACCACTAAGAGTATTAAGGAGCTATGTATGAGTATATGAAGATAGATTTATTAAAATGTTCAAAGTTGTAAGTACAGCCAGGCTAAGAAAGGGCCTACTTATCAGGAGTTGAGAATAAAGCAACAATGGGGGATTTCCCGTGACCTGAATAATGTGAGTTGGGAAAAAAATATTACATGAAAAAGTATTGTTTGGATTCCCCTTGATCCTAGATGGGTGAAATTTAATTTTGATGGTTTCTCAAAAGAGAATTTAGGAGTAGCTAGAGCTGGAGGAGTGGTTAGGGATGAAAGCAACATCTATGTGGTGGGATACAATAAAGGTCTAGGAAAAATAAAAAAAATCTTTATGAAGCATATGTTGTTTGGGTTGGAATTGGTTACCATAGAGATAATGGGTACATAAAGGTGATTATTGAAGGGGACTCCAAACTTATTATTGACTATCTTAAGAATAATGTTAAAGCTCCCTAGGAAATAAAGGATCTTTTGGATGATTGTAAAAACATGTTACAACTCTTTCAACAATATAAAATTCATCATACATTTAGGGATGGTAATAGGGATATAGAGGCTTTGGCTAACTTTGGTGTGAGATAGGAAGCTTTAAAATTATGGTACTTCTACAGTCTGTCCAATAAAATAAAAGAAGTTTTAGCCTAGGAGAGATTAAGAATGAAGGATAAATCTGATGGTTTGAGTGACTATAATTAAAAAGGGTGGCAACCCTAGGGGTCCAGCTGTCATAGGGGATCCTTAGTGGAACTCAGGCTTGCCGATAGGATGGATGGAGTGGCATGAGAAAAAGCTACACCAAATCCCAAAGTAATAACAATCTATTTGGCATGGCTCATGCATTGAAAGGAAAGATTTAAATGGAGAAATAATAAAAACTCTTTGCAATGATAAAAATCTTAAGGATGATTTTGGAAAAGACATATTGACACGTGCAAGTGATGATGGTAATATTGGTAATAAAATAAACTTAATTATTACTATCAAGGGTGGTGGAGCTATGATATTTAATTATGATGGGATTCGTAAAGGTGATAACTAGCATTGTTTCAATTTCAAACATTCAAATAATAGTTTAGATCCGTTATCTCAAATGAAAAACCACAAGGTCACCATTAATACAGATTTTATTGAATTTCTAGTGGCCATTGTTGAGAATGAAGAAGGGCAGAGTAAATATTTTCTCCTCCTTCCAAAAAACAACCTCTGTGAAGAGACCATCATGGGTGGCCCAAGGAAGCGAATGGAGCCATTGAAGTATGATTTTTCTGAAAACAAAAGTAAGAGTTATGGGGTTTGTTCAAAAGAGTTGGTTTCACTCCTTACATCACAACTATGGAAGGGTATAATGAGAAGCTGAGCTACAAGTTTACCAATGTCTGGAAGGACAACGAAGTTGAAATGGGTGGTCTCCATTTCAAAGTGGATGTGAAGCTTATTGAAAAGGCGATGGGACTTGCCTATGAAGCAAAGAAGGTGAAAAGACAAGCAATGAAAAATACCAAGACTATATTGTGAAATATTTTAAGGATAAGGAGAAGGCTGAGAAATTCTAGAATGGTTATTCTAGGGTTTTACTCCCTCCCCAAACCACAATGTTTTTTTCTTTGTCATGAATTATTTTAGCCTTGAGGGTCATTTCCAATATGTGCATGGTTACCACTTCCCTATCCTTAACCATATTTTTCATCTCGAAAAGATAAATCTTTCGTCTTTCTTGTTCTCTTCCCTAAGTCAGAGCCTTACCAACAAGGAAAAAATTTCCATTACACCAAGCCTTAGTTAGATCTATTTTCAAATATGTGTTTGCTATGTCTCCTCAACAAAAATTTTCACTAAAATTTATTGAAAACCCTACCCCTAAGAGCTATGTGAAAATTGAACTCATTGAGATTCACCCTCATACCCCAGCTAAAAATACCATTAAAATTTTTCCTAACCCTGAGGACCCTTTATGATCTGATCTCCTAAAAGTCACTCCTAAAAAAAGGATTTCTTCCTTTATCGGCTCTGCTAAGAATAATTAAAGGAAACTCCTTATCTAGGAATTGGGGGAGGAAGCCAACACTATTTAAATTTTGGATGATAATGAGAACCCTGAGTGCTCAACACCGGTTGGTAGAGGGTCTACAGGGATTGTTATGGATGCTTCTAAAGGGTCTGGTAGCAGAAAAAATTCTAAATATTTGGAGGAAAAATGTGCTTCTGGTCCGTAGGAAAGTAAATGGAAAAAGAAGGTGAATGAAGATAAGGATTCCTCTATGGAGGAAATCCCAGATAGTTTGGGGTAGTGTCTTTTGAGGAGGAAGATTTTGAGTTGAAGGAGGAGGAGAGTTATGAAAATGAGGAACTGGAAGGGGAGTCACAACAAGAGGAGATTCATGAGGTTGAAGAGGACAATGATGGGATTGAGGAAAATGGTAATGCAATAAATGATGAGGAGGTGATGGAAATAAAACACCATGAGGAAGAGAAGATAGATGGAGATGATAATGTCAAAATGAAAAGGATGGAGGAGATATTGGAATGGCTAGAAAAGATGATGCAAGAGGAGGATATGGATAGTAGATTCTAGACACTTGAAAAAATTGTGAAGAGTCTTTATAGTGTGGTGGATGTGATAATGAATAAGGCTATTATGGCTATGGTTTTTGGTCAAGGAAAAATAAAGAATCAACAAAAGAGGAAGCTGATGTATGCGATTGCTAACTTATTGGGAAAGATGGAGCATAAAGAGAAAGTGGAAGACACTGTTGATGACTTGCTGAAAGCGTTGAGTCTGATCGCAAATGCTTAATTCATGGTCACTATTTTTATTTTTGTATTTCTACTTCCATGGTTTATTCTAGTGCTGCTCCTAGAGGTACTATTACTGGTGTTGGCCTTTGGTGCCTGGACTATCATAATTTTAGTTATATTTTTTTAGTAGTTCTAGTTTATGCATGGGCATTACTTTAAGTATTAGTAGTCATTATAGGTTTAAGTGGTGGGATCTGAACATGAATAGTATGTATTTTTTATATATTTTTGATAGGGCTAAAATGTTTGATCTTGAGGGAATTGGTTATGCTTTTTGGTGGGGGGTTGAGGAAGCTTTTCTACTTAGCTTCCTCTTGTTTATGTTTTGATTGGCTGTTGTTCTCCATAATTTTCTACTAATCTATAAGGGTCAGGGCCCTTTCCCTACTTAATCAATCAAAAACATATTCTTCTTCAGAATATTTTATATATCCAATTCCATTGGCTTTTATATTTCCACCTTCTTTAGTGTGGATTTGAGCATTTGTCTTGATTAGATTTTGGCATTGATATGGGGACACTTAAGAAGAATTATGATACATCACACAACATATTAAAGGGAATTCGAGTACATGAAAAACTTCCTATATCAATTAAACAGAGGAGAGAATGTGTATTTTTTTTATTTCAAACCTTGAAATAGTTACATATGAGAAGATGCACATAACAGGTAATATATATAGCATCACATATATTCAAAAAAAACATAACAAAAAACACATAACACTAGAATATATGCGAGGAAAACCATTTTGGGAGAAAAATCCCACACTCCAAAATCCTGAACAATGTATTATCTATAAATAATGGTTACAATACACTTGTAGCTCCAGACTCTACAAGAGTTTATTTGTGTTACAAGTTTTGAAATAATTCAATAGCATAACATTACATACAACACACACTATCATATAGTTCCAAATGTAATTATCATTCACTCCTTTCTCACTTTATGCCCCCCAAAAGAATTGTATTTGACCCACTAAAAAACTTTATTTAATCTAATAGAAAGATGCAAAAGCACCAATACCTATTCACAAGTAAATGTGTAGTTGACCAATGTATGTAGTCAAATACACATACATTTGGATTTACAATACAAGTCTATTTGCACAAAAAAAATATCATTTACAATTTATAAAAAAAAAATTATTATTAAAAATACCTCCACTTACAAAAGGTGCCACCCTATATACATATTATATTAATAAATATATATGCACACTTAATGGTGCTTCAAATGACACAATGAAAAACTCCTATCAACTCTATGGGATTTCAAATGAATATTCTTCAACACTCTCTCTATTAGCTACATGTATTAACTCCATTACCTATAGGTTCCTACACAAATAAATATTGGTGTAAGGCTCCTCCAAACATCAAATCCAATTATAATGTAGAATTTGGTCAATTCACCATACAAACCTATGTAATTGGTAGCTACAAGTTCAAATAATTAGATCTTACCCAAAAAAATTCAAATTTGAAACACAATAACCAAATTGAGTGCTTTGAATTGTCAGATTCAAATTACTAAATAAGAGGGAAAGTAGCCAACAAAATTTTCAATTATTCTCCTATATGAATTAGTAGAGTGAACAAATATTCTCTACAAACTAAAGAGCATCGATAGGAATCCACTACACATTCCTCATATCCATGATTTTTCAAGTTGGTACATTCTACATTCTACAAGTAAAGTTATTTTCATGAGCTATGTATTTAACAGTTATATTCATGTAGTGTCTATTTATATGTTATAAGTAAATGAGGGTCTTTTGGGGTCACCGGTTACTCCTTATAAACCCCATTTAAAAATTTAGTAAATTGTGTTCATTTGCTATTTTTGGTCATTTCTCAAGTTTATATTTGTCATTTATTTCATAAAAGGCTCCTTTATATTCAAAAAATGTGTACACATAATTTTTCATTTTTATTATATATATATGTATATATGTATATATGTGTATATGTGTGTTTGTATAAATCTATATTAATATATATATGTGTGTGTGTGTGTGTGTGTGTATGTATGTTTTTATATATGTATATTAATATATATGTGTTTGTGTGTATATATGTGTATTATGTACATAAAAACATATATACACATATATATGCATGTACATACATATAGATAGATACATACATTCACATACATACATACATACATACATAGATATTCATACATACTTTTGAATACCACTGTCTTCTTTGGTGTGATTAAGGAATTATTATCATGAAACCATTTCTTACATTTTTGGGAATATATCTAAAACCCCAATTACCGCCTACCTTCCAATTACCATTCACTCCTTGCTCACTTTACCCTGCCCCCCCTCCCCTGAAAAAATACATTTGAGCCACTGAAAAACTTTATTTAATCTAATAGAACATTGAAAAAGCACCAATACATGTTCATAAGTCAATGTGTAGTTGACCAATGTAGGTAGTCAGCTACACATACATTTGCATTTACAATACAAGTCTAGTTGCACAAAAAAAATCTCATTTACAATTTATAAAGAAAGAATTATTATTATAAATACCCCCAATTGTAAAATATGCCACCCCCAATACATTTTATATTAATAAATACATATGCACACTTAATGGTGCTTCAAATTAAATAATGGAAAACTCATATAAACTCTATCGGATGTCAAATACATATTCTTCAACACTCTCTATCAGATACATGTATTAACTCCATTCCCTATAGGTACAGGTTGCACAAATAAATACTAGTGTAAGGATCGCCCAATAAACATGAAATCCAAATATAATGCACAATTCTATCAATTCATCATAAAAAACCTACGTAATTGGAAACTACAAATTCAAATGATTAGATCTTCCCCAAACAAATTAAATTTTGGAACACAACAACCAAATTAAAGGCATTGAACTTTCATATTCCAATTACTAAATAAGAGGGAAATTATCCAGTGACATTCACAATTATTCTCCTCTATGAATTATTGGAGTGAAAAAATATTCTTTGCAAACTATAAAGAATTGGCAAGAATTCTCTTCACATTCCTCAAATATCCGCAATTTTTTAGGTTGGTAAATTCTACATTCTACTCAAAGTTATTTTCATGAACCGTGCATTTAACATTTATATTTATGTAGTTTCTATTTATATGTTATAAATAAATGAGGTTATTTTTGGTCATGGGTTATCGCTTACAAACCCCATTTATAAATTCAGTAAACTGTCTATTCATTTACTATTTTTGATTATTTCTTAGGGTTTATATTTTTCATGTATTTTATAAAAGGCTCCTTTATATTTTGTCTCTTGTTCATTCAAAAAATAAATATAAGCATGATGAACTATCCTTTATATATAGCTGAGTTAATTCATACAATATTCTTTTATATTAAAAAAAGTGTACACATCAGCTTGCATTTTAATTATATATGTGTGTGTGTGTGTGTGTATTACATACATAAAACTACATATACACATATATATACATATACATACATATAGATACTTTCATATAAATACATATATACATAAATATACATACATAAATACACACACACACACATATTCATACTACATTTGAATATCATTGTATTCTTTGATGTGATTAAGGTATTATTCTCATGAAACCCTTGCTTGGATTTTTTGGAATATATCTATAAACCCATGTCTGTTTCATGTGATTAAGTAATTATTATCATGAAACCCTTGCTTACTTTTTTGGTCATATATTTGAAAACCCAAGTCTATATTCATTTCACCTCTATTTAAATTTCTACCCTTTGGTTATCCAATACAATAAAATGTGTTAGTAATTATCTACTTTCCATTGCACATACAACAATGCACCATACATATAATGGAAAAACTTTGTATCCTTTATGTTTTACTTGAAAACTTATGTTCTCATTGTACTCTTAGATGTACACACAAAGACATATCTATACATATATACATGTATACATACATATATGTATATATATGTATACATATATAGATACACATATATACACATATATATGTACATACATATATACACATATATATATGTACATACATATATACATATATATATGTATAAATGTATACATATATATACATATATCTATACATATATGTATATATATCGATTTCTATACATATCTATGTAAATAATTGATGGTTTGCTACTATCTGCTCTCCATGGTCTAATGTAACATCGACCATCATTTCTCCTTTCAAAATGCAAATAATGGTACTCCTCAATCTGATTATTTCACATTTTTGTGGACCTCTAAAGGGTTTCTTGGTTGTTTGATTATTAATCATTACCTTTCTTTACTAATTTAATCGTTGTTTATCATGCGCTTTCCATT
Source organism: Sequoiadendron giganteum (assembly GCA_007115665.2). Classification (NCBI taxonomy): domain Eukaryota; kingdom Viridiplantae; phylum Streptophyta; class Pinopsida; order Cupressales; family Cupressaceae; genus Sequoiadendron; species Sequoiadendron giganteum. Next base: position 445,435,818 of record CM021102.1, on the reverse strand, counting down.
AGAAATTCATGTATTTGTTTTACTAAGGAATTATCTAACATTATCTTCCTTGTGATTTTTTTATTTACAAACATAAAAAATGTGTTTTTGAATTTTTAGTTCACATATAGTTTCAATAACAATCATGGCACTATGGCAGAAGAGGAAACAATACAGTGGGAGGTGCATAATTAGAGTAACTCATAGAGTGAGGTTCAATATTATTGATCATGTTGAGGAAGAGCTAAAATAGTTCACATCAACAAAGATTTCAATTCAAAAAAATGAAGACTATACACTTGAACATTTAGGTTCTTAACCTTCTCTTCACAATAATCAAGTAGGATTGGAACCACCTATTCACGTTTCAAAGTCAATTGTTGTCCATGTGATCTCCCCAAATACATCCACAAAAAATTGGTATATGTATCACATGGAATGTGTAGTTGCATATGTTGAGGATAATCATATGTCAACCAGAGGTGCAATGATCAAGTCGGGAACCTTGCCTAGCAGTTTGAGGATGTGGCTTAATGGTGTTATAACCAAAAAAAGGAAGGTTCCATGAGCCATCCTTTTTAAAGAATAAGAAGCTAAAATAGTGCAATGTTGGAAGGACATAGTTGATATTGGCCATGGCCTTCAAGTCTCATAACTAAAATTAGTGGTGATTGAAATGATTGAATCAAGGCCTAACCCATTCAAAAATGGGATACCCGGGAGGTCATGGTGGGTTGGATTTTGACAAAGGCATCCTGATCTTACAATTCAGACTACAGAAGAATGAACATAGAAAAAGATATAATGTTACACCCTTGCATATATTCATCTTTCTATGACAACTTGGAGGAGTTGTATAACAAACACAAGCATTGGTCAAGATGAATATGGAACTGTGCAAAAACATGTGTGTAGAATGGAAAAAATTGTGGAATGAGAATTATTGCAAAGATAGGGACCAAATGCATTCCATATTTAATCTCAACATGTAGAGAATGGATCATTGATTTAGCATTTTTTAGTGTAGTAGGACATGCTATACCTAGTTTTTACTTGTTCAAGTTGAAGAGACACATCAAAAACTATATTTCTAATTTTGATCCAAGGGAATGGATGGCAAATGAAGAGCATGCACGGATGAAAAATTAATTGTTTTTTGAATGGTTAAAACACTCTACTAGAAATGTCCTAGGCAGGGTTTCACCAAAAGATAAACAACTTCTCATATTCGATGGTCATGGCACCCATGTGGAATTAGAGAAAATCAAAGAAGCTAGGCATATGTGAATAGATTTTCTCACACTTCTAGCATATAATAGCCATAAATTGAAACCCCTTGATGTTAGTGTATTCTCACCTTTCACAAATTACTTCAATAAAAAAAGGAGTATATGAGTCTCTACTCATCCTCAACTTAAAATAGGAACTTGGAAGAGTTGGAAACTCTTTCTAGAAAAGCCTTTGCATAGGATTTGAATCCTTGAAATATTATACGTGGTTTTAGAAGAATGATAATTTTTCCATTAAATTGACATGCACTTCACATGTATATGAGGCCAAGTGAAGCCCTCGTATTTGAAGGTGAAGTAACCACTATGGGAGCAAAAGAAAAGGCCATGAAAACTAAGGATGACACATATTTCATTATAGTGGAGAATTTTTTGAGGCTAGCAGGATTTAATGAAGATGAGATTGAAAAGTTTTTGGAAACATTTAATGCAAGAAATACCCCAAATAAAACAAAAAAATTAGGACATTGCATGGAGAATAATAATTTTCAAGTGCATGACATGAATTCCTTATAGTTTAAACAACGTGAAATTAGGTAGTATAAATTAAAGAAAGTCTCAACCTACCATCACATACAAGGCAATTAGAGTGGTTTCAAGATGCAACTTTAAACCTAGGGGTGAATTTGAATTTCAATCTAGGGGATGAAGGACTATCCATGTCATCACCACCACATATTGTTCCTAAAAATTTCATCCACTACTTTGCCAATGCAAGAAATTGGGATGCAAATGATGAAGTGGAAGGAGTTGATGTTAATGAGACAAGAGACTAGAAAGTTGGCTTTGTGTCATGCACACAAGTCAAAGACCAGAAAATAGAAAGAAGAAGAAGCAAACTTTTATAGATTCTGACATAAAGGGTTCACCAATAATCAAATAGAGGTCACATTGGGGTGCTAAACCTTAGTAGGAAATCTCAAATTTTGACTTTAAATGATTATATCAATTTTTTGAATGAACAAGAGACATAGAAAAAAATAAACCATGATGAATTTCAGCAAAGGAAAAGGGAACAAATGAGAGAAAAGAAGGAAGAAAAAGAAGAAAGCCTGGTAGAGAGGGAGACATTAAGGTTGCAATGAGTTGCAAAAAAAAAAAAATCGCAAAGAAGAAGCTCAGGTAGTGACAATAGAGGGAGATTGAAAGGGAGCAAAGAAAGATTGCTTGACAGTTGAAGATAACCCAAAAGAAAGTGGATAGAGAAGAAATAAATAGATGCAAGAGTACACCTATAAATCCTCTTCCACCACAAAATCCAGTTTTAAGGGACACAATTAATATTTTATCTCTAGCCTTTTTTGCTCTTAGTAGCCTACAAAATGGGTCTTCTATAGGCTTCTCTGAATTATTTTGGATAATGTGGTTTAGTGAGATTTGATCTTAAGCATGAATCTTAATAAGAAGAAAGATGGGAAAAGGGAATCATCATTATCAAATAGATTTCTCAAAGTGGCAGAGAGGCTACAAGAGGTAGAAATGGTAGCCAAGAAAGAAAGCAAGTTGGCAAAGCAAGGATTCTTCTAGACTACTTGCAAGTCCAAAGGTAAATGTTGTCAAGTTCTGACTTCAAATAAGTGCATGGATAATATTGTTTCTAAATACATGGTAGATAAATTGGGTTTTGACAGGATACCACATCCCACGCCCTATTCAATGAGTTGGCTTCAAATAGGTAACCAGGTAACCACACATGAGCAATGCAAAGTTGGGTTTCACATAGGCAATTATAAGGATGAAATAGTTTATGATATTATGCATTTGGATGTATGTCACATTGTGTTTGGAAGGTTGTGGAATTATAACTTGGTAGTGAAGTATAACAAGAAAAATAACACATATGAGTTGGAAAAATATGGGATGAAATTTTCATTAATCGCCTTTAAGGATGAGTGCATAAGAATTGAAAGCTTGTTGTTAAGTGAGAATAAATATGTACACCAGTATGAAGCAGAGACAAATTATGTAATGGATGAGGTAATAAGTTTTGATAACATGTTGTTTGGAGAACCCGAAAAAAAAGAAAGTGGTTAGAATTTCCCAATAAGAAAGAAGGTAAAGTGGCCCATCAAGAAGATCATTTAGAGGAGAAGAAGACAAGAGAGGACAACAAAACCTGACCTTAGAGAGTCTTTATTGATGATGGAAGAGCCTAACCCATCTAAGGAAGAGGGAAAATATGAAGAAAATAGGTCCATTGAAACTCAAAATGTTATTTCTAACAATATTTGTGAGTATGTGTTTACAAGTGTAGCAGATGAAAATAAAGATGGAAAAGATTCTAAATAAGGAGGAGAAGTACATATAGTGTATGAATATTTTTATATAATGTAGAACACTATGGGGATGAAGATGTTGCAAACACAACCGAGGTAATGGTTGTATTTTCTGATTTTATGGATGGTGAATATGATGAAAAATTGTATTCCAATGATGAAGATGAAGACATAGATGGTGGTACTAAGTTGAAAGATCTAGGGAAAGTCAGGAATGTAGAACATCAATTGAAGGACAATTTTCTAAGAATTGGAAGACCCAAGGCCAAAATGAAACATGCATTTGAACATTTTCAAGAAAATTTTGGAAAATTTGTAGATCACATCTCAGATGGAACTAAAAATTTTCTTTTCCTTAGGAGTATGGTGCAGGAGCACCCTCAGGACATGATTCCTATAGGAGGAAAAGTTTGATTTTTTGTCTTGTTTTGTGTTGTTTCAGGTAAATAATGTCATATGAGACCATTTGGAGTCATTCTAGACCATTTTAGATTTTTTTGGAGTCATAATACAAAAGTTGTAAAAAATTGTCAGAATTGTAAAAGTTGCAAAGTTGTCAAAATGCAACAAATATTTTAAAAGTGTCATTAGTCTTAACAAAAGAAGTTATGGTCAGTTGGGCAATTGAAATGTGATTTTAATAGCTTAAATACAAGTTGTAAACATGAATCCCAAGGTTGAAAGTGGGTTGGTTGAAGATGTGAATGAAATTTGAATCAATATGGAGACCATTTCTATGTTTCTTTTCTGGAATATTGCTACTCCATTACATGGTACAAACTATTACAAATTGGTACAGTCCTAAGATTGGTTTTTTGGAAAATTTGAGGAAAATTTTGTAACTATGTTATCTATGATCCCACTGGAGAGATTGGCCTCATTTGGTGTTGTGTGAAAGTTATGAATGACAGTTCATTGCATTTCACAGTGAAAATTATGTGTTTTTCTACATTTTGCAGATCTTTTTCACATTTGTATGGACTTATATTGATTTGTACAGTATGAGTGGTGGATGTATGATGTGAAGGATTGTTCTAGCTTTGTTTTTATTCTGGTTTGGTTAAATTTTATGAAGTATTGAAAGAGATATCTATTAGTGTAGGTTTTTTAATTTCCTTATGTTAGGGGGTATTTCTTTTTCCTACACATTATTATTTAACCTTGCTTAGGTTTATTAGATGTGGTAATATGAGGACATGTAGAAAAATACAATAGCCATATGTGTCACTCTCTCCCCACACATGGGTAGTTGAGTTACACATCCTCTTTTGCCTTGTTGTGCGGCCTCACATAACCACTATTATGTTTTTACCTAGATGGTTATGGGGTAATTGGGTTTCTCACCCTCTTCTGGCTTTATGTGCCACCTCTCTCCCATCTTCACTTCAGGAGGTTATGCCACATGTCTATTCATTTACCAAGTAGGTGATAACCTCCCACCTTTTATGGGTAGTAGGAGTTAATGCACCTCTTTGATTTATTTTCCCTTATTCTTCTATATATTGAGCACTCTGCTCTCACCTTCACTAGTTCGGCTAGTTTGGTGATTGTTTGATGAGTCATGAGAGTATTCTCAAAATTTTCTTGCTTTGTCTCCTTTGTTCTCTCATTTCATATTTTCTAGCCATTATGCTATTTTGATCTTTGATCATTTTCTGATTGGAGTTGCATGTGATCTATGACCAACATTGGATTCTGGCTTGATTCTTGCTTCTCAAAGAATCTAACAATATCATTGATTTATTGAAACTCACTCCAAACCCTACCTAGGGTTGAAATAAACCTTGAAATTTCCATATTTAGATTTTCCACCATTATCAACCCCTAAAACTTTGTACACAACTTTGTCCTGATGTATTTGATCTCCTTGCAAAGTATGAGTCCTGGGTCTACACATGTGGAGGATCATTTAATTACATTATGGTGAATTTGACCTTGTTGGCAGTCAAACCCTAGTGGCTTAGGGGTTTATGTTAGAAAAGGCGTTGTAGGTTACACAGATAATAGGTTGTTGAGGTCCTATGAGAGGTTTTGAAGGTGTAGGAATAGAAGTGGATTTTTTTTGGAGCCCAAACTTAGATGGTGCCAAGTCTAGTTGCTCAATTAGCCCTAGTCAAAATTAGGACAATTAGTTTTTGAACCTTTCAATATGAAGAAACCCTATCTTATTTTTGGATATGTTTCATAAGAGCCAAAAGAGTATCTGAAACTATTGTTACATTTTGATTAATCATGCCTACACCACAGGTTATGCCTAAAAATCCCTTTTTGAAAGGCTACAAGGAAGAATGGAGTATTTTAAAGGGAAGCCATCGATTGATGACTAATGATTCTTGATAAGTTGTTGTATGAGTATGTTGGAATATTGTATACCCCTGCTCTACATCAAACTCGGTAGTAAGGAAAATGAAACATTTCTTGCCTATATAACAAGTTCCATGCAATATAATCTAGTCATTAACATCATCTACATTTCTTGTTGACTCAATTGATACCCAAGGACACACCACTTCTTAATCAGATGAACATGGATGTCTAGTTATGATGGCTTTTGTAAACTCGAAGAAATATTTGTGTGCTAATGTATTTTTTGTAAACTTTAAATTTTTTCTATATGTTCTATTGTCTTTTTTACAACTTTTTTTTAATCATTTTTATTTGACATTTTAGTATATGTATTTCATAACTTTCAATATATATTTTAAATTTGTTTCTATATTCATGGAGGTTTTGTGCAATATTTTTGTAATGTTATTTTATGCAAACATGGTGATGAAGAGGTAGTACATAGAGTACTAATTTGAGTGAATGTGTAGTGGTATCTAGTGTTAAGGCATAGAAAATAATGTGTACTTCTTGACTATTATGACTACTAACTTGAACCTCCAACTGTCATGCCAAATTTTTGACACATAAAGAAAAAAAATTAAACTAATTAATCTACATTAACTTTATTTATTAGAAAAAAAGTTTATTTTTTTCAAAGACAATTACAACATAATACACTACTTCAGTTAAATTCAATGATCTCCTTAGTTAGGAGCAAGGATGGAAATGAGTCCTCATCTTTAGCAATAGTGCCTTACATTGGGTTGACAAAACATACCTCTTAATTACTTGATATCTCTTACATTTCATCACATTTTAGTTCCTTGCTCTCGATACCTATTCCTGCAAGTTCAAATGACTAGGTTCACATGTAATACAATGAATGATTAGATACCTAATTATCAATATCAACCATATCATTAATACAACTATGTCACATATCCAATATTAGCTGATGATTGAATTTGAAAGGAAATATGAGGTACATATATCATTAGGATAGATTGGTAAATCCAAAATAAACCATATGAGAACAAGTCCTAAGGGAAAAACCTATGCCTTAGGGGCTCATCACTTGATGGCCTTTCCTACGTTCATGGAACACGAAGGCTCTATAGTTCAAGAACTTGAGTTTGCTCCAACTCATTTGACCCACCCATACAGGGTATATCCACTAGGTTTCAAATATGACTCTACCTCATTCACAATCATAACACAACACTAAAATATGCTAAACTCAACCCTCTACTCAAGGTATTATGTACTCCATATAAATTGCATACTAGAAGAGTGGGCATGTAACCCTTTTTAGGGTCAATTACCCTAGATAGTTTTCATCGTCGACTACCACCCTCTTAGGTGAAGCCAGGGATTAGGTAAACTAGTTAATAGCATTCTATGCAACACAGTTCAAGGATATTTTCTTTGAGTTTGTAGAGAAATTTCTATCTACTTAGAACATAAAATCATACATGGTGAAAGAACATAGTTCAATAAAACAAGTCCTCACATACTTAGTCCAAATTTGATAGCAATCTACTTTCCAAATCACATCACAAGAGAAAATCCCCTATAAAGTTATTAAAGTATAAGCCAAGTATTAAAAAATATATTATTCACCATTCTCTAATTCCTCTAGGGCCTATATTAAGCAAGGTGAGAGGATATGATGAGTGAATGATCAAAATAGTAAATCTACCCACCATCTACAACACAACAAAATAAATAAATTCAAAAGTGATAATAATCTATAATAAACTTTTAAATTATTACAATGGGGAGACAAGGAAATTGTTTTCCACAAGAAGATGGTATTTATAATTCCATTTGGGGACCAATCTTTAAATTAATGTTGAGGTCAAAAACTATTTGAGAGACAAATATCCAATTCCCAAGTTTATCACTAGATGTTAATAAGTAAAAACATGATAATTTATTTCTTGCTTCTCCTTTAAGGATGACTACCACAACCTCAAGTATGATCTTATGGTATCACATTAAATTAATGTTAGTATTAAGTATGTTTAAAATATACAACATGAAACTTCAAATAGGTATTTAAATGGTATTGTATTATCTTTTATCTTATTCTCTTTATTGCATGGGAAGAGACTTTTCTACAATGGAATGTAATAAGCTCCATGGTTGGATATTTATTTGAAAGCTTACTAACTAAATTTCACTTTTAATTCCATACAAATGTTTGGCTAGAAAAGAGTAACATTTCTATTTATTGCTGGATAATTTCTTGAAAATACTTTCATAATAGAATATAAATCATGATTGGGTTATATTTTGTTTAGATAGAATAATAACTAGTTAGTAGGGTTTGAGTTTCTCTTTCAAACCCTATTGATGATGAAAAAGAGGTAAATCACATTCTAAGATATCATTAACCAATAGTTTATGAATTATCTTACTACACAACTTCAATATCTAAACATTTCATTGCTTATGGGATTTAAATAGATCACTTAAAATTATATACACCTTATGTTTTGATATTACTATAAATGTTATCTGATGAGGACCACACCCCCCAAAACCCACACAAATTACAACAATAGATACCAACACAAAATATGGGAGATAGAAAAATAACTCACTTTCAATATTTTCATAAAATAAAATTACAGATTCAAAACTTACATGCTACAACCTCATGGGCTTGATTCAGTACAACAAAATAAACTCTAAAAACAAAAGATATTATTCAGAGCCAAAATCTGCACTAATGGAGCCACCTTCTACAACCCCCCACTTAACCCTTTTATTCTACCTCAATAACCTCCTTAGAATGTTCTAGAAATTTCAACTTTCCCTTTTGATTTGTGCCAAAAGTCTCGCCATTTGATTTCATTCCTAGGAAGATTTAATGAAATTAACTTTTTAGAGGGGAAAATTCATGGGGCCATAACTTTTGATCCATGTGTCTAATTTTCTATTATAACATATTGTTGTAAAGCTCTCGAAGAGATCTACAAAAATGAACCCACCATAGGTCAGTTTGTCAACTTTTTGAGTTGTTTCAGGTCCTCTAAGGGTTTCATATCTCAATTTGAAGGTACATTGGAGAAATTTCCTGGGACAAAAACTTTAATATTTCCCAAACCATGTAGGGTATTGAGACAATTATTTCTTGACCATAACTTATTTTTAGTTCTACTCCTTGGGGTAGATTTTCAGGTCCACATGAGCCCATTTAGGATGACTTACTAAAAATTGTAAGTGACCATTTTACACCTTTTCTAAATCCTTTCTTACACCCCTTAAGTTTCATCATGAAACTCAAAACAACTAAAGAAATTAACGAAAAAACATTTTTTTGGGTTGATGCAAGACTTCCCTAGACCGTTGGATGCTCCTACATCAGACACCCAAGGTAATTTGAAAAGTGACCTCATCACTTCTTAGGAGTTAGAGAGAAACTAAGACGATTAACCTCAACCTCAAAAAACCATGATGAATCTTCAAAATACCTTCCTCTCCATTTCACTAAGTACTCTGCATACTGCCTATTCCTTGTGCTTCTACCCACATGATTATCCAAAATTTCTTATATCTCCTCCTTTTTTGAAGTAGTTGTTGGAATATTTTATTATGCTTCTATTGTTTCTTCATCAATTCCCCTTTCATGATATTATGTTAAATTTGAAATGTTAAACACAGGTGAAATATGAATTCCATCAGGAAACTATACCTTATATGCATTTCCTAAATCATGCTTCTTCAGGATCCTTCATGGTCCAAACTTATTCATATTTAACTTGGTGTATGTACCAACTAGAAACCTCACCTTTCAAAAATGAACCATGATTTCATCTCCTACCTAGAATTCCTTATACCTTCTTTTCTGACCAACTTTAGCCTTATATTGTGAGTTCATCTTATTGATATATTTATTCATCTCTTCATGCAAATTCTTCAGGTGCTTAGAAAAACATTCATCCTCAACACTAATCTTCTCCCCCTTATCCATCTTTCTCAGTTTATAAGCAGTTCTTAGACTACTCCCATACATAATCTGGAAAGGTGATTTACCATTTCTCGTATTGATAGAATTTTTGTAAGAATTTTTTTCTCGTGGTATAGTCAAATCCCATCCCTTGGGCTTATAGCCTACTAAGCATCTTAGTAGGTTACGCAAACTTATATTCACCACCCTTTTTTGTCTATTAGTCTATGGATGGTGTGCAAAACTAAAATTCCAATCTATCTTCAACTTCTTCCATAATGTCCTCCAGAAATAAAGAAAAAATTTGGTATCTCTGTCTGAAACTATACTCTTTGGTAGACCATGTAGTCTCACCACCTCTCTGAAAAAAAACTCTGGAACATAAACATCACTGGTCTTATGATATATAATTAAATGTTCCATCTTTGAAAATATATCCACCATGATAAATATGGAATCATTCCCTCTCCGTGTCCTTGGAAAGCTAAGTGAAAAATCGATGCTAATGTCCTCCCATGGCCTCTCAAGTACAAGTAATGGTTCATACAATATATTATTCTAACTTTCCTATTTTTCCATATGTCATACTCTACAAATTTGTACAAATTTCTTCACATATTGTTGTAACTGGCCAATAATAATTCTCACTAATAAGATTAATGGTCTTATCTCGATCGAAATATCCAGCTAATCCTCCACTATGCTTCTCCTTGATTAGATTATCTCTCATATAAATCCTTGGAATGCACAATTGGCTTCCTCTAAACAACATCCTATCTTGGATGAGGAAATCCAACCATCTTTCCTATCTAATGTAATAGGTTCCAAATAAGCCTTTCAAGATTTTGCAAAATCCGGATCTTCGGGATACAAACTCTTGAGTTCATTGAACCCAAAAACCTCTATATTCATCTCTATCAACAAATTTTTCCTTCTACTCAAGGCATCTGCAACACTGTTTAACCTTCCACTCGTTTGCTTCAAAACAAAAGTATAACTTTACAAAAACTCAACCCATTTTAAGTGCCTTTGGTTTAACTTTCCTTGACTATTGAGATACTACAAGGCATGGTGATTAGTATATAAAACATATTATTTTGGAAACAAATAGTGTCTCCATTTCTTTAAAGCCTCAACTATAGCATAAAACTCTTGATTTGAAACATAATATTTATTCTTAGTATCATTCAACTTCTCACAAAAATAGGCAACATGCTTACCTTCTTAACTCAAAACAACTCCTATGGTAGTGCCACTAGCATTACAATCTATTTGTAAGAACTTATTGAAATCTAGAAGTTCTGAAACATGTTGCTCTATGAATTTCTTCTTCAACATATCAAAACTCTACTACTCCTCTAGTCGATTTAAAATCATTTATATCCCCTCTCATTGCTTTGGTTATAGGTGCAAAAATACTATTGAAATCCTTCATAAAATTTCTATAAAGAATTGCTAGACCATGAAATGATCTTACCTATATAACACTACTCGAGGTAGGCAATTCAATGATAGCTATCACCTTATCTAGATCCATTTTAAGACCCTCTATTGAGACAAAAAATCCTAGATACACCAACTCTCTCTTCACAAAATTACATTTTTTCAAGTTAATCAACAACTTCTCCTCCCTTATCTTCTCAAAAAATATTCGAATATGCATCAAGTGCTCCTCCAATGTCTTACTGAAAATCAGAATATCATCCAAATAAACAATAGCAAATTTTCCTAAACATTCTTTCAATACCTCATTCATAACCAGCATAAATGTGCTCAGTGCATTGGTTAGCCCAAAAGGAATGACTAACCACTCGTACAACCCCTCCTTCGTTTTGAGGTTGTCTTCCATTCATCTCCTTCTCTAATCTGGATCTAGTGATATCTACTCTTCAAATCTATCTTTGTGAAGTATTCAGGTCCACTAAAACAATCCACAATGTCATCCATTCTCGACAAGGGAAATATATACTTGATGGTGATCTTGTTGATGGATCTATAATTTTTACACATCCACCATTCCCCATCCTTCTTTAGTGCTAGTACTACAAGTAATTTACATGCACTTAAACTCTCTCTAATTAATCCCTTCTGCAAATTTTTTTTCTCTTGTCTATTCAACTCTACACTCTCTAGTGGATTCTTACGATGAGTTTACTTATTCAGCAAAATGGCTCCAGAAATTAGGTCCATCTAATGACTAATATTTCTTACTAGAGGAAAACCTTCAGGTATGTTATCAGAAATAATAGCTTGAAACTAAATAAACAAATTTGAAACCTCTACAAGTACCTTAGTAGTATCTTCTTTATCAACTCTAGGGATCAGTGCAAAACACATATGCTCATGCCTCATACCTTCTAGGAACTTTATTCCATCAACCAAACAAATTCTTGCCTTACTGCATACCTTTTCCTCTACCTCCTTCAAGATCTTCAACTTATGGTGAACACTATCCTTTTTCAAAGAATAGGTGTCGGCATGTCCATCATGTACTGCTCGTTGATCAAACTGACACATTCTACCTAACAACATATGAAAAACATCCATATGCATAATATAACACAATACTTCATCATGGTAATTTCCAATCTTGAAATTTACTAGAAATTGTTAATTTACCAAAGCTTTATGGTCCTTCTACAACCAAGCAATTTGATAAGGATTCAAATTCCTTCTTCTCTCCAACCCCAACTTACTAACCATCTCTTCTGAAACAAGGTTATCAGTACTACCTCCATCAATAATAACATTGCAAACTTTACCTTCACACTTAAATCTAGTATGAAACAAATTTTTCCTTTTAGTTGGTTCTTTATCCACATTCAACAAGGCTCTTCTAGTAACAAGAACCTCTCCTCTTTTTGCATCCTAAAAATGTGAAGACTCAACATATTCATCTACATGTGTAACTCATTCATTATCCTCATGTATTCTTTTTTCCCTTCCTCGATGTTGAGGACACTCATAGGATTTATTTCCTTCTTTAAACTGGAAATAGGTTCCACAAAAGCCTCCTCTTCATGGTCCTTGTCTAGAGCTTCCTCTTCCTTTTTGTCTCCATTATTCTGATAATGAGGACGATAGGTGTTATTTCCTTTTTGGTTATGAAGGCCACTGGATCCTTCACCCTTATTTTAATCTTCATTTTGACCTCCATATGATTGTCCACTAGTCTTTCCACCATGACCCCCACCTCTTTGCTTAATTTCATATCTTCTATTCAAATTTTCTTCTACCTTCAAAGGAAATTGATATGCATACTCAATAGGAGACATTTTTACCAGACCCAACTCTTTTGGAATAATCAGCTTCAACCCATTTATGTAATGGGAAACTTTCACATTATTGGCCTCAGAATGTCCTATTCTGATCAAGACATGGTAGAATTATTTTGTATACTCCTTGACAGATTTTCCTGCTTGTTTCAACCCTTGCATCTTCTTCAAAAAATCTAGTTCCTAATCCATATGAGTGAACTTCCAATTTAATTTTTCCACCATACAATCCCATCTTGTTATTTTCTATTTTCCTCTTTGATTTCCTTCTAGTTGTACCTCTTTCCACCAAATATTCACATCACCCTTTAGCATGGTTTTTGAAAATTTGACCCTCTCAATATCTTCTGCCTCCTCATACTCAAAGTATGTCGAATATCTATTGTTAAATTTTTTCCTTGATGACGATATATGTTACTCTATCATCTTGATGGTTACTCTCTCAATTGATCTAATTTCCTGATTGGCATATTTAATTCACAGTTGTTATTATATATGGTGATACTGATAATTTAACTCCATGTGTAGATCTCAGTTGAGGCATTCTGGTTACAAGTTCTATGTTCCATTATTTAGGTGACATGTTTATGTTTTGATAATTTTTTCTTTAGTATTTCACTTGATTACAAGTGATTGGCATGTTCAATTCTTCTACAGGTTGATTAATTATGGCTTGATCAGTTACAAGCATCTTGAAATTGAAACATGTTCTTGATATTCGTCAAAGGTATATTTCTCTATTCTCAGTCAGTGGAATTGGTACAAGGAATATTTGTTAATATTTTGAGCTCTCGATATTCATATTTTGGCATATTATAGGGCATTGATTGTCATTGTTATTATAGGCTTTGAGATACACACTCTTCATTCTTGATTCACTTCATGCATGGTAATTAGCTTTGAGAATTTAACTTGTTTTAGTTCTTATCTCTTCTCAAGGCACTGGCCATTATCTTTGGCACACTATATGGCATTGGATTTTAATGTGATGGAAAATCGGCCTTGGTTAAAGGTATAATGTTTGATCTCTCATCTACATTTGAATCGGGTCTATTGTTTAATATTTTCTTGGGCCAAAAGGCTGACAACAGGTACAGGAATTGGTTAATATTTTAATGTCACATTGGAAGTGACTTAGCCTTGACTACTTGGGAACATTAAGCCTTATGATTTCAACACTTTACATGAAATAATGCTTGTCATTATTGAGTCAGCATTACACATGCTTAGTCTTTTATTTAGGCAATGAGTTGGTTGCCATGACTTTGGATTGCTTTGGATGTGGATTTCAAATATCATTATGATTTTCTTTTGAATTATTATGTCTGTCCTTTTGGACTCCAAATGCTATCACATTTTGCAAAGGATTACATTTGTTTGGTTTGGAAGTTTAGGTCAAAACATTGCATTCTCTCTTTTCACGTTTTTGGAACCCCTTCACTGGCCACCACCATGGAATCTTGTCCTCGGCCATTTCTCTGCACCCTCTGTTGTTCAGATCTTGGACAGCATGTGGACGAGGTGAGAGGACCATTTCAATGGTCGTTTTGTGTGTCTACTTCCTGTCATTGGTTGAAGGCCCGAGTTTGGAAGGTGTCTTGGCCATTTCTTTTGTTTGTAGATCTGGTAATCTTTTTCTTGATAGCATCCTCATCATTATTCTCAAGTACTCCCATTTGACTATAGTGCAGATGCTTTACCTCTATTGGCAAGGTTGTTAGTGATATATATTTTTTTTCTTCTATCTGGAAAATGGAAAAAATGAAAAATCAAGTGGTTGTTGAGTAGATTTGGTGCATGTAAATTTAACCCCTCAGAAATGCATACATTTTTAATGAATCTTTTTAAATGTGCTGTTGCACTCAAGGGATAGTGATTTGAATTCATGGGTAATCATAAAATTGTTGGTAACCGTTCTGAAAATGCTTCAGTTTTTTGTTTTAGTTTCACATCATAATGATCTCGGTTTGTTGAGCATTATTGGTTTACTTACTTAAGATTTGCAGCTATTATAATGGGTATTGTTCTTGGACTATCTTCTCAGCTTCACCTGGTCTATGGGTAACTGCTCTATGGGTACATTCTCAATGAGGTTTCAATTGCTAAAAATAAACTTTCAGTTACTTCTTGCAGTTGTTTTTTCAGTGGTCATTATTCATGCTTACATGCATGTCTTGATACTATTTGGTTAAGCTCTGCCCTTGCAGGCTACTCAACTGGATAGGGTTATGTCACTTCTAGTTTTACATGCTATGTTTTGTTTCCATTCCTAGAGAAAAGATTCTACAAAAACGACCTCTATATTACCTGAATAGTAACTTGTCAATAATGTAAAAATAGTGAAAAAGGTCACCTCTTTCTTTGTCAGAAAAAAAATAGTTTCAGCTGTAACCGAAAGTTGTAAATATGATGTAATCTAGAAATTGGAAAAAATAGAGAGATAAGGGCTTAATCATCTTTGGAAAACCTATAAAGAAAAAAGGGCAGTTCTATTAAGTAAAGAGAGAGGAAAATTTAAAAAAAAGGCTGAAAAATTGGAGAACATAGTGTGTTATCTGTTTTGTAGTTTGCATCATGAAAGATTGAAAATCTGACTATGAGAAAAAGAGATTAACATCATGTCATTGTAATGCAATTTTTATGAAAAATTTTATTGACACTATAATTAGATTTTTTCCTCAAGTTGTATCAAGACTCGATAATGAATGAAACTCTAAAGAGTCACTCTTGACTCTTGAGAATTTGATGTATTGTCTGTCAAGAGGCACTTGACAAAAATCATAGAAACAGAGAAATCCTTTGTATCTTTCTATGTTTTGTTGAAAAACATAAAAGGGGTTAGCTCTCCTTGAGATTGGTGTCTCTAAACATAGGGTTGGTGCTCCTTGAGTTAGTGCTCAGAAATCAGCGAATGAGGCATTGTCAAAATAATTATTGAAATGAAAGCCAAAAAAAGGCAGTAGGTTCAAGAGTGGTTCTTCTACCCCAGGAGGGTTTTCCACTCAGCATATCTTGTGTCTATTTTATTTTATGTGACTCATTTGGTTCAGTGCTTTAATGCTTTAAAATGATATGTTTCACTTTTCTCATATGAGTTTATGTGATTGCATTCAATACATGAATGATTCTATCATTGATAAATGAGAGCATATATTTGGTTTATTTAAGTTTCAGTTAAATTTGGTAAAGAAGTTAATAACACTGATTTACCACCCCCCTCTAAGTTTTTGTTCACTCCAACAATTGGTATCAAAGAACAGGGTCCTTTGATAGGTCTTTCCAACCTAGGATTGAGTCTGGACTTGGATTCTATTCAAAATGTCTCAAGCTCATGAAGGTAATTCCATGACTAGAGATCCATTATTTAATGGAATTGATTATGTATTTTGGAAAATCATAATGGAGAATTATTTAACTTCTATTGACCTTGATGTCTAGAGCATAGTATTGTCTGGGTACACTATAACAACTACTTTTCCAACTACTTCTGATGAAAAGAAAAGATATGAAACCAATGGAAGAGAAAAAAATACTCTTATGTGTGCTCTGAATAAAGATGTCTTCATCAAAGTCATGCATTGAAGTTCTGCTAGTGAAATCTTGACTAAACTTGAAACTATCTATCAAGGAAATGAAAAGGTAAAACAGTCAAAAGTCCTCACTTTAAAACATGAGTTTGAAGAATTAAAAATGAGGGACGATTAAAAAGTAGCTAACTAATTTTGGAGAGTTAATGAAATAGTAAATGCCATGAAGGGTCTGGGAGAAGAAGTTAAGGAATTTGATGTTGTAGCCAAGGTCATCAGAGCCTTACTAGAAAAATTTGTAGTGAAGATAGCTACTCTAGAAGAAAATAAACACTTTACTCAGCTTACCCTTGATAGCCTACAAGGCACTCTAACTGCCTACGAAATGAGGATTAGTAAAAACAACACCACTTCAAAGGAAGAAGCATTTAATTCTGAAAGGAAAGAAAGTGATGAGCTCTCTGAATCAGAATTTTCTAGTTCTAAAGAATTGCACTTTGTGAGGAAACTCAAAAAGGGTTCTGGAAAGTATAAGGGAAAACTTCCCTTCAAATTCTTTAACTATGGATAAATAGGCCACTTTGCTACAAAGTGCCCTTATATAGACACAAACAATGATAATGAAAAATCCAAAAAATTTGCCAAGAAAAAGGCTTATAGACCGAAATAGAAATTCAATTTCAAAAAGAAGAAAAGTTTGTTCAGCAAGAATGAAACAGACTCTAAATCAGAAGATTGTTTAGATGAAGAGGATGAAAATCTATTCATGGCTGAAATCATTCAGTAAGATGAAACTAACAACAATGATGTTGAAGATGGCAAAGTGGATTATGAAGGAGAACTGAAATGTGCTCTGAAAGAGCTAAGGAAACTTAAAAAACAAATGCTTGCTCAAAAACAAAATACTTCTCAAGATAGTCTGATTAAAAACTCAACTTGAAGAATCTAAAAGAGTTGAAGTCTGTCTTCGTATTGGCATAAGCTTTAAAGATCAAAAAATTCAAAAACTTGAACATGAGATTGTAGATCTCAGAAAGACCATTCAGAAATATGAGAGCACTCGTAAAATAAATGACATACTCAGTAAATAGAAACTAAACAATGATAAAAATGGTATTGGTTTTGGAAAAGGTGAATGTTCAAATAACAGTGTAAAGGATAATGTTGTTGGTGGAAACAAAATTCCTAAACTCAAACATCCCGATTTTGACAAGGATCATATTCATCCTTTTAGGAGAAACAAAATGTATTATAACTCCTACCCTCTCTTTTATATGTATTGTTACTTCTGCATAAATTTGGTCACAAACTGAACTCTTGCAGATTTATGAATTCTAGAAATCCTAGATTTGGCTTTTGGCAGACTCATGGTCTTGCAAGACAGATTAGATGTTTCACATGCAAGTCTTTGGATCATTCTACTAAGCAATGCAATGTTGATCAATAGAATAAACAGTTGAAAACTATCAAGGTCTAGAAACCCAAAGCTATCAACAACATTGAACAGACTATGCTAGTTCAAACTACTTTCGACTCCAAGTAAAAGGACTTATGGGTCTTGGAGAGTGGTTTTTCAAACCACATGACTGGTAACAAATAAAAATTTACTAATCTAGAAGACTATGTTGGTGGATATGTAAATTTTGGAGACAACTCTGGAATTCAAATCAAAGGTAGAGGTTCTCTTTTTCTGAATGAAGACAGTCCTATTTACAATGTGTACTGTGTAGAAGGATTAAAACATAACCTTCTGAGTGTTAGTCAAATATGTGATAGTGGCTATCAAGTCCTATTCACTTCACAGAGATGCGAAATTAAAAACCAGTCTAGAAAAGTTGTTTCTACTGGAAGAAAGACCAAGGGAAATTCTACAACTTACTTGACACTTCTAGACATGATAATAATCAAGGTATATGCTTAATGAGTCATGTTGAAGAAAGCTGGTTGTGGTATAAGAGACTAGGCCACATTAATTTTGACAATATGGTTAAAATTAGAAAAAATCAAAATGTAAGAGGTCTGCCCATTCTTAGAAAACCTGGAAATGTTGCTTTTAAAGAGTGTCTCAAAGGAAAGAAAAGTAAAGTAAGCTTTAAATCCAAGGAACACTCCTCCACTAAACCACTGCAAATTGTTCATACTGACTTATCTGGTCCTACAAGGACTAGATCTATAAATGGTGAGAAATATTTCATGTTATTTGTTGATGACTACTCTCGTATGGTATGGGTTACCTTTCTCAAGAATAAATCAAGAGCTTTTGAACGTTTCAAAGTTTTTAGAAAAATGGTAGACATAGAGTCAGATTGAAAATTGGAATGTTTAAGATCTAATAAAGGTGATGAATTCACCTCACAAGAATTCATAGACTACTGTGAAAAACATGGCATACAAAGATAGTATGCCGTTGCCAGAACACCCTATCAGAATGGGGTAGTTGAGATAAAGAAAATGATTGTAAAATAGATGGCAAGAACTATGATGAATGAAGCAAATTTGTCAAACATGTACTAGAAAGAAGTTGTTCATACAACTGTCTACATTTTGAATAGAGTCCAGATCACAGTGAAATCGAATTTCACTCCATATGAATTGTGGTATAGTAAGTCTGCCTCAATTAAATAGCTTAGAATATTTGGCTGCAAGTTTTTTATTAAGAGAGATGATGAAAACTTAGGAAATTTTCAATCTAAGATAGATGAAGGTATTTTCTTAGGATACTCTACTCACAAAAATGCCTTTAAATGCTTTAACAATAGGCTAAATAAAATTGTTGAATCAGTAAATGTCAAATTTGATGAAAATCTTCTTTTAGATGATGAACCTATGCAGGATGATGAAGAGGAAGAATTTGAACTTGATATAATTTTTGAGGGCTTTGAAACTGCAAATCCTGAAACAAAACCAGCAAGTCCTAAACTAGCTGAAGCAAAATCTGAAGATGCTGAAATCAGCTTAGAAAAATGTGAAACTAAAACTCCTTCAAAATCTCTTGCTAAAAACCATCCTAAAGATCTAATTATAGGAGATAAATCAGCAGGAGTTCAAACAAGGAAAAGAATAGTTAACTATGATGAAAAATATCACATAGCTGAGCTTACTATTTTTTCTTTAATCACTCAATTTGAGCCAAAAAAGTTTGATGAAGCTCTAACTGATGAATGTTGGCTTAATGCAATGTAGGAAGAAATTGATCAAATTGAGAAAAATCAGACTTGAGAGCTAGTTCCAAGACCAGATGACAAAAATGTTGTAGGAGGTAAGTGGATTTTTAGGATTAACATGGGTCAATGAGTTTGACTCGAAAACTACATGGTTGAATCCTGATAGCAATATCATAATTTGACATGATGTGGAAGAAACCTCCTACTTATCAATTCATGAGCTAGAGGGGCTCTATAATGAATGGTTCCTAAGACACAACACTTGTTGAAGGTTTTGCAAATGGTGTAGCAAGCTAAGTGGGCTTAACCTTGGGGGAAACTCCGTGGTTAAGCGCGCTTGAGTTGGACCAGTACTGGGATGGGTGAGCTCCCAGGATGGATTAATGCTTCACATCTATGAGCATGACCTAGATGCAATGAGTGCTAAGTGGACCATTCATTATCATGAGAGATGGGTTCTTGTGAACCACTACTCATGAATCATGGATCAATGAGTTTGACTCAAAAACTACATGGTTGAATCCTGATAAGAATATCATAATTTGACAAGATGTGGAAGAAACCTCATACTTATCAATTAATGAGCTAAATGGGCTCTATAATGAATGGTTCATAAGGCACAACACTTGCTGAAGGTTTTGCAAATGGGGTAGCATGTTAAGTGGGCTTAACCTTGGGGGAAACTCTGTGGTTAAGCGTGCTTGATCTGGAGTAGTACTAGGATGGGTGACCTCCCGGGACGAACCAATGCTTCACCTCTATGAGCATCACCTAGATGCAATGAGTGCTAAGTGGACCATTCATTATAATGAGAGATGGGTTCTTGTGAACCACTACTCATGAATCATGGGTCAATGAGTTTGACTCGAAAACTACATAGTTGAATCCTGATAGCAATATCATAATGATGAAAATGGTCATGTTGTTTGCAAAAAAGCTAGATATGTCTACAAAGGATATGCTCAGCAAGAAGGTATTGACTTTGGTGAAATGTTGGCACCAATTCCTAGGCTTGAATCAATTAGAATTTTCTTGGCATATTTTGTTTTCAAAATTTTTACCATATGTCAAATGGATGTAAAAATTGCCTTTCTGAATGGGTACTTAGAAGAAGAAGTCTACATAGAACAACCTAAAGGGTTTACCTTAAAAAACAAACCCAATCACATCTACAGGCTAAAAAAGGCTCTATATGGCCTAAAACAAGCTCCTAGAGCTTGGTACTCTAGATTGGATAGTCACTTACTGTGAAAAGGTTTCATTAGAGGAGGAGTAGACAAAAATTTGTATGTTAAAATAAAAGGATCTTATATTCTTGTTGTTGAAATTTATGTTGATGACACCATTTTTTGTTGCAACAATATTTCCTTGAGTCAAAAATTCTCATAAATCATGCAGTCTGAATTTGAAATGTCTATTTTGGGAGAACTGTCATTCTTCTTAGGTCTTCATATTTGACAACTTGTATCTAGAATCTTTTTATCTCAAGTAGGATATGCAAAAGAAACGTTAAAAAGCTTTCAAATGGATGAATGCCATCATGTTAGCACTCCAATGGCTATAGGCTGTAAACTTAGCAAGGTTGATGACTCTCCTGCTGTCAACCCAATTAAATATAGGTCAATGATAGGCAGCCTATTATATCTAATAGCCTTAAGACCTTACATAATGCAAGTTTTTTGCATGGTTGCTTGATTTCAAGTATTCCCTAAAGAATCCCACATCAATGTTGTTAGAAGAGTTCTTAAATATGTACAAGGCACAATTAATTATGGACTCTGGTATCCCAGAAGCAATGATTTCTCTTTAGTAGCATATACTGATTCTGACTGGGCAGGTTGTCTAGATGACAGAAAAAGAACCAGTGGTGCTACTTTCTTTCTTGGTGACCATTTAGTGGCTTGGCACAACAAAAAACAAGAATTTGTTTGACTCTCTACTGCTGAAATAGAATATATAGCTACGACTTCTTGCTGCACTCAAGTAATTTGGATGTCACAGACATTATCAGATATGGGTATTGAAATTACAAAACTGATTACTATTCTATGTGATAATACTAGTGCAATCAATATCTCAAAAACTCTTGTTATGCACTCTCGAACTAAAAATATAGCTATAAACTTTTAGTTTCTTTGTGAAAAGGTGCTAGCTAATGAGGTATTTGTGCAATATGTTCCTACACAAGCATAGGTTGCTGAAATTTTTATAAAACTGTTGGCTAAAGATATTTTTGAAAAACTTTGGTCTAGATTGGGAGTTGTCTCTCAATCTCTATTATCTTAAAGAGTCTATCCTGGTGATAGGGGAGTTGGTTAGCTCTGCCTACAACTCATACTTTGCTACTCAAAGGTTACATCTCCAGCTTGTTGAAATTTCACACATGATACTAGTTTATGTGTGTTGACTTCCCTTTATCCTTATGACAAAAACGGGGAGAATTATGAGCTTTTGGTTCTTGTACTTCATCTTAGCTTGGTGGCTTAGTTTTTGCCATCAAGGACAAAGGAGGAATTTGTTGAATCTCTCTTGTGTAAATTTTTCCTTGATCACATTATATGTTACTCTGGCATCTTGATGATTACTCTGTCAGTTGATCTACTTTCCTGATTGGCATATTTACTTCATAGTTGTTACTATATATGGTGATACTGATAATTTAACTCCATGCACACTCCATGTGCAGATCTCAGTTGAGGCATTATAGTTATAAGTTCTATGTTCCATTATTTAGGTGACATGTTTCTATTTTGATAATTTTTGCTTCATTATTTCACTTGATTACAAGTGATTGGCATGTTCAATTCTTCTACAGTTTGATTAATTATGGCTTGATTAGCTACAAGCATCTTGAAATTGAAACATGTTCTTGATATTCGTCAAAGGTATATTTCTCTATTCTCAGTCAGTGGAATTGGTACAAGGAATATTTGTTAATATTTTGAGCTCTTGATATTCATATTTTGGCATATTATAAGGCATTGATCATTACTGTGCTTATGGGATTTGAGATACACACTCTTCATTCTTGATTCACTTCGTGCATGGTAATTGGCTTTGAGAACTTAACTCGTTTTAGTTCTTATCTCTTCTCAAGAAGTTGGCCATTATCTTTGGAACGCTATATGGCATTGGATTTTAATGTGATGGAAAATCCGCCTTGGTTAAAGGTATAATGTTTGATCTCCCATATGCATTTGAATCGCGTCTATTGTTTAATATTTTCTTGGGCCTAAAGGTTGACAATAGGTAAAGGAATTGGTTAATATTTAAATGTCACATTGGAAGTGACTTAGCCTTGACTACTTGGGAACATTAAGCCTTATGATTTCAACACTTTACACCAAATAATGCTTGTCATTATTGAGTTGGCATTACACATGCTTAGTCTTTTATTCAGGAAATGAGTTGGTCAGCATGAATTTGGATTGCTTTGGCAATGGATTTCAAATATCATTATGAGTTTATTTTGAATTATTATGTCTATCCTTTCAGAATCCAAATGCTATCGCATTTTGCAAAGGATTACATTTGTTTGGTTTTGAATTTTTGGTCAAAATATTTTATTCTCTCTGTTTAAATTTTTGGAACCTCTTCGCTTGCTGCCACCATTGAATTTTATCCCCAGCCATTTATTTGCACCCTCTGGCGTTCTGATCTTGGACAGCATGTGGGGGAGGTGAGAGGACCATTTCAATGGTCGTTCTGTGTATCTACTTCCTGTTGCTAGTTGAAGGCCCGAGTTTGGAAGGTGTCTTGGTCATTTCTTTAGTTTGCAGATCTGGTAATCTTTTTCTTGACAACATCTTCATCATTATTCTCAGGTACTCCTTTTTGACTCTAGTGCAGATGATTTACCTCTACTTTCAAGGTTGTTAGTGATATATGTTTTTTTTCTTCTATTTGGAAAATGGAAAAAATGAAAAATCAAGTGGTTGTTGAGCAGATTTCGTGCTTGTCATTTTTACCTCTCAGAAATGCATACATTTTTAATGTATCTTTTCAAATCTACTGCTGCACTTAAGGGATAGTGATTTCAATTCATGGGTAATCATAAAATTGTTGGTAACCATTCTTAAAATGCTTCAATTTATTGTTTCAGTTTCACATCATAATGATCTCGGTTTGTTGAGCATTATTGGTTCAGTTACTTAAGATTTGTAGCTATTATAATGGGTATTGTTCTTGGAATATCTTCTCACCTTCACCTAGTCCATGGGTAACTTCTATGTGGGTACATTCTCTATGAGGTTTCAATTGCTAAAAATAAACTTTGAGTTACTTCTTACAATTGTTTTTTCATTGGTCATTATTCCTACACACATGCATGTCCTAATACTATTTGGTTAAGCTCTTCCGTTGCAAGTTGCTTGACTATATAGGGTTATGTCACTTCTAGTTTTACATGCTATGTTTTATTACCATGCCTAGAGAAAATATTCTGCAAAAGAAATCTTTGTATCACTTGAACAGTAACTTGTCAAAGATGTAAAAACAGTGAAAAAGGTCACCTCTTTCTTCGTCAAAAAACAAACCGTTTCAGCTGTAACCAAAAGTTGTAATATGATGTAATCTGTAAATTGAAAAAAATAGAGAGATTAGGGATTTATCATCTCTGGAAAACCTAGAAAGAAAACAGGGAAGTTTTATTAAGTAAAGAGAGAGGAAAACTAACAAAAAGGCTGAAAATTTTGAAAAAACAGTGTGCTATCTGTTTTGTAGTTTACATCATGAAAGATTCAAAATCCGAATGTGAGAAAAAGAAATTAACATCATGTCACTATAGTGTATTTTTTATGAGAATTTGTATTGACATTGTAACTACATTTTTTCCTCAAGCTGTATCAAGACTCAATAATGAATGGAACTCTAAAAAGTCACTCTTGACTCTTCAGAATTCAATGCATTGTCTATCAAGAGGAACTTGATACAAATCTGAGAAATAGAGAAATCATCTATATCATTGTACGTTCTATTGAAAAACTGAAAAGATGTTGGTGCTCCTTTAGATTGGTGTCTTTAAATAGAGGGGTTGGTGCTTAGAAATCAGCCAATGAGGCATTGCCAAAACAATTATTGAAATGAAAGCCTAAAAAAAGTAGTAGGTTCAAGAGTGGTTTTTCTACCCCAAGAGGGTTTAACACTTGACATATCTTGTGTTTATTTGAGTTTATGTGATTCATTTGGTTCAGTGCTTTATTGCTTTAAAATGATATGTTTCACTATTCTCATTTTAGTTTATGTGATTGCATTCAATACACGAATGATTCTATCATTGATAAATAAGAGAATATATCTGGTTTATTTCAATTTTAGTTAAATTTGGTGAAGTTAATAACACTGATTCAGCCCCCCCTCTTAGTGTCTGTTCACTTGAAGAATTGGTATAAGAGCCTAGGGTCCTCTGATAGGTCTTTCCAACCTAGGATTGATTTTAGACTTGGAGTCTATTCAAAATGTCTCAAGCTCATGAAGGTACTTCCATGACTAGAGCTCCATTATTTGATGGAACTGATTATGTATTCTAGAAAATTGGAATGTAGACTTATTTAACTTCTATTGACCTTGATGTATGGAGCATAGTATTGGCTCTGTACACTTTACCAACTACTTTTCCAACTACTTCTGATGAAAAGAAAAGATATAAAACCAATGGAAGAGAAAAACATGCTCTTATGTGTGCTCTGACTAAAGATGTCTTCATCAAAGTCATGCACTATAGTTTGGCTAGTGAAATCTAGACCAAACTTGAAACTATCTATCAAGGAAATGAAAACCTAAAATAGTCTAAAGTCCTCACTTTAAAACACGAGTTTGAAGAATTAAAAATGAGGGACGATTAAAAATTAGCTGACTACTTTTTGAGAGTTCATAAAATAGTAAATGCCATGAAGGGCCTGGGTGAATAAGTCAAGGAATTTGATGTTCTAACCAAGGTCATTAGAACCTTACCAACAAAATTTGAAGCTAAGATAACTACTCAAGAAGAAAAGAAACTCTTTACCCAGCTTACCCTTGATAGCCTACAAGGCACTCTGACTGCTTATAAAATGAGGATTAGTAAAAGCAATAGAACTATGAAAGAAGAAACATTTAATGCTGAAATGAAAGAAAGGGATGAGCTCTTTGAATCAGAATTTTATGATTCTAAAGAATCCCACTTTGTGAGGAAACTCAAAAAGGGTTCTAGAAAGTATAAGGGAAAACTTCCCTTAAAATAATTTAACTGTGGCAAAATAGGCCACTTTTCTGCAAAGTGCCCCTATGGTGACACAAACAGTGATAACGAAAAATCCAAAAAATTTGCCAAGAAAAAGGCTTATAGACCCAAACAAAAATTCAATTTAGAAAAGAAGAAAATTTTGTTCAACAAGAATGAAACAGATTCTAAATCTGAAGATTCTTTATATGAAGATGATGGAAATCTCTTCATGGCTGAAATCATTCAATAATATGAAACTAACAGAAATGATGCTAAAGATGGCGAAGTGGATTATGAAGGAGAACTGAAATGTGCTCTAAAAGAGATAAGGAAACTTAAAAAACAAATGCGTGCTCAAGAACAAAATATTGCTCAAGATACTTCACAGGAGCAACTCATAAATCTCAAGATAGTCTGATTAAAAACTCAACTTGAAGAATCTAAAATTGTTGCAGACTATCTTCGTATTGCCATAAGCTTTAAAGATCAAAAATTTTAAAAACTTGAACATGAGATTGTAGATCTCAGAATGATCATTGAGAAATATGAGAGCACTCTTAAACTGAATGACATGCTTAGTAAACAGAAACTGAACAATGATAAAAATGGTATTGGTTTTGTGAAAGGCAACTGTTCAAATAATAGTGCAAAGGACAATGTTTTTGCTGGAAACAAAAGTCATGAACTCAAACATCCTGATTTTGACAAGGATCATATTCATCCTTTTAGGAGAAACAAAATGGTTTATAACTCCTACCCTCTCTTTTATGGGTATTGTTACTTCTGCAATAAATTTGGTCACAAATTGAACTCTTGCAAATTTATGAATTCTAGAACTCCTAGAATTGGCTTTAGGAAGAATCATGGTCTTGCAAGACAGATTAGATGTTCCACATGCAAGTCTTTGGGTCATTCAAATAAGCAATGCAATTCTGATCAGCAGAATAAACAACTAAAAACTATGAAGGTCTAGAAACCCAAAGTTGTCAACAACATTGAACCGAATATGCTAGTTCAAAATGCTTTCCACTCCAAGGAAAAGGACTTATGGGTCCTGGACAGTGGTTGTTCAAACCACATGATTAGTGACAAAGAAAAAATTACTAATCTAGAAGACTATGCTAGTGGATATGTAAAGTTTGGAGACAACTCTGGAATTCAAATCAAAGATAGAGGTTCTCTTTTTCTAAATGAAGACAGTCCTATTTAAAATGTGTACTATGTATAAGGATTAAAACATAACCTTCTGAGTGTCAGTCAAATCTATGACAGTGGCTATCAAGTCTTGTTCACTTCACAAGGATGTGAAATTAAAAACTAGTCTAGAAAAGATGTTGCTGTTGGAAGAAGGACCAAGGGAAATTTCAACAACTTACTTGACACCTCTGGACATGAAAACAATCAAGGTATATGCTTAATGAGTCATGTTGAAAAAAGAAGGTTGTGACATAAGAGACTAAGCCACGTTAATTTTGACAATATTGTTGAATTAGCAAAAATCAAAATCTAAGAGGTCTACCCATTCATATAAAACCTGACAATGTTTTTTGTAAAGAGTGTCTCAAAGGAAATAAAACTAAGGTAAGCTTTAAATCCAAGGAACACTACTCCACTAAACTGCTGCAAATTGTTCATACTGACTTATGTGCTCCTACAAGGACTAGATCTATCAATGGTGAGAAATATTTCATGCTATTTGTTGATGACTACTCTGGTATGGTATGGGTTACCTTTCTCAAGAATAAATCAGAATCTTTTAAACATTTCAAAGTTTTTAGAAAAATGGTAGAAAGAGATTCAGATATAAAATTGACATGTTTAAGATCTGACAAAGGTGGTGAATTCACCTCAAAAGAATTCATAGACTACTTTTACAAACATGGCATAAAAAGACTGTATGTTGCTGCCAAAACACCCCAACAGAACAGGGTAGTTCAGAGAAAGAAAATGACTATAAAAGAGATGGCAAGAACTATGTTGAATGAAGTAAATCTGTGAAACATGTACTAGAAAGAAGCTATTCATATAGCTGTCTACATTTTGAATAGAGTCCAGATTAGAGTGAAATCAAATTTCACTCCATATGAACTATGCTATGGTAAATCTGCCTCAATTAAATATCTCATAATATTTTGCTGCAAGTGTTTTATCAAGAGAGACGATGAAAACTTGGGCAATTTTCAATCTAAGATAGATGAAGGTATTTTCTTAAGATACTCTACTCACAACAAAGCCTTTAAATGCTTTAACAATAGGCTGAATAAAATTGTTGAATCAGTAAATATCAAATTTGATGAAAATCTGCTTTTAGATGTTGAACCTATGTAGGATGATGAAGAGGAAGAGTTTGAACTTGATCTAATTTTTGAAGGCTTTGAAACTGCAATGCCTAAAACAAAATCAACAAGTCCTAAACTAGCTGAAGAAAAATCTGAAGATGCTGAAATCAGCTCAAAAAAATGTGAAACTAAAACTCCTTCAAAATCTCTTGCTAAAAACCATCCTAAAGATCTAATTATAGGAGATAAATCAGCAGGAGTTCAAACAAGGAAAAGAATAGTTAACTATAATGAAATATCTCACATAGGTGAGCTTACTACTTTTTTTTTAATCACTCATTTTGAGCCAAAAAAAATTAATGAAGCTCTAACTGATGAGTGTTGGCTTAATGCAATGCAGGAAGAAATTGATCAAATTGAGAAAAATCAGACTTGGGAGCTAGTTCCAAGACTAGATGACAAAAATGTCATATGAGGTAAGTGCATTTTTAGAAATAAACATGATGAAAATGGTCATGTTATTCGCAAAAAACCTAGATATGTCTACAAAGGATATGCTCAGTAAGAAGGTATTGATTTGGTGAAACCTTTGCACCAGTTGCTAGGCTTGAATCAATTAGAATTTTCTTGGTATATTATGTTTTCAAAAAATTTACCATATATCAAATGGATGTTAAAACTGCTTTTCTGAATAGGTACTTAGAAGAAGAAGTCTACATAGAACAACCTGAAGGGTTTACCTGTAAAAACAAACCCAATCATGTCTACAAGCTGAAAAAGTCTCTATATGGCCTAAAACAAGCTCCTAGAGCTTGGTACTCCATATTGGACAATCACTTACTGTCAAAAAGTTTCATTAGAGGAGGAGTAGACAACAATCTATATGTTAAAATGGAAGGATCTGATATTCTTGTTGTTGAAATTTATGTTGATTACACCATTCTTGGTTGCAACAGTATTGCCTTGAGTCAAAAATTATCTCAAATCTTGGAATCTGAATTCGAAATGTCTATGTTGGGAGAATTTTCATTCTTCTTAGGTCTTCATATTTCACAACTTGGATTTGGCATCTCTTTATCTCAAGCAAGATATGCAAAAGAAATGTTAAAAAGGTTTCAAATGGATGAATGCCATCCTATTAGCACTTCAATGGCTACAGGTTGTAAACTTAGCAAGGTTGATGACTCTCCCGATATCAACGCAACTGACTATAGGTCAATGATAGGAATCCTATTATATCTAACAACTGCAAGACTTGACATAATGCAATCTATTTGCATGGTTGCTCGATTTCAGGCATCTCCTAAAGAATCCCACATCAATGTTGTTAGAAGAATTATTAAATATGTACAAGGCACAATTGATAAAGGGCTCTCATATCTTAGAAGAACTAATTTATATTTAGTAGCATATACTGATTCTGATTGGGTAGGTTGTCTAGATGATAGAAAAAGCACTAGTGGTGCTACTTTATTTCGTGGCGATCACTTAGTGGCTTGGCATAGGAAAAAAACAAGAATCTGTTTGAATCTCTACTGCTGAAGCATAATATATAGCGGCAACTTCTTGCTGCACTCAGGTAATTTGGATGTCATGGACATTATTAGATATGGGTATTGAAATTCTAAAACCTATTACTATTCTCTATGATAATACTAGTGCAATCAATATCTCAAAAAATCTTGTTATGCACTCTCGAACTAAAAATATAGCTATAAAGTTTCATTTTCTTCATGTAAAGGTGTTGGCTAATGAGTTATCTATGGAATATGTTCCTACACAAGCATAGGTTGCTGACATTTTTAGAAAATCATTGGCTAAAGATATTTTTGAAAGACTTCGGTCTAGATTGGGAGTTGTCTCTCAATCTCTGTTATCTTAAATAGTTTGTCTTGTTGATAGGGGGAGTTGGTTAGCTCTACTTATAGCTCATACTTTGTTGCTCAAAGGTTACATCTGCAGCTTGTTGAAATTTCATAGTTGATTTTAGTTTATCTGTGTTGACTTCCCTTTATCCTTATGAAAGAAAGGGGGAGAATTATGAGTTTTTGGTTCCTATACTTCATCTTGGCTTGGTGGCTCAGTTTTTGCCATCAAGGAGAAATGGGGAGTTTGTTGAATCTCTCTTTTGCAAATTTGTCCTTGATGACAATATATGTTACTCTGGCATCTTGATGGTTCCTCTCTCAGTTGATCTACTTTCCTGATTGGCATATTTACTTCACAATTGTTACTATATATGGCGATACTGATAATTTAACTCCATGTGCTTATCTTAGTTGAGGCATTCCGGTTACAGGATCTATGTTCCATTATTCTGGTGACATGTTTCTATTTTGATAATTTGTGCTTCAGTATTTCACTTGATTACAAGTGATTGGCATGCTCATTTCTTTTACAAGTTGATTAATTATGGCTTGATCAGTTACAAGCATCTTTAAATTGAAACATGTTCTTGATATTCACCAAAGGTATATTTTTCTATTCTCAGTTAGTGGAATTGGTACAAGGAATATTTGTTAATATTTAGAGCTCCCGGTATTCACATTTTGGCATATTATAGGGCATTGATCATTACTATGCTTATGGCTTTGAGATACACACTCTTTATTCTTGATTCACTTCGTGCATAGTAATTGGCTTTGAGAACTTAACTTGTTTTAGTTCTTATCTCTTCTCAAGGCATTGGCCATTATCTTTGGCACACTATATGGCATTTGATTTTAATGTGATGTCAAATCGGACTTAGGTAAATGTATAATGTTTGATCTCTCATATGCATTTGAATTAGGTCTATTGTTTAATATTTACTTGGGCCTAAAGGCCGACAACAGGTAAAGGCATTGGTTAATAATTTACTATCACATTGGAAGTGACTTAGCCTTGACTACTTGGAAACATTAAGCCTTATGATTTAGATAATTTAGATGAAATAATGCTTGTCATTATTCAGTTGGCATTACACATGCTTAGTCTTTTATTCGTGGAATGAGTTGGTCGGCATGACTTTGGATTGCTTTGGCCATAGATTTCAAATATCATTATGAGTTTCTTTTGAATTATTATGTCTTTCCTTTTGGACTCCAAATGCTATCGCATTTTGCAAAGGATTAAGTTTGTTTGGTTTGGAATTTTAGGTCATAATATTGTATTCTCTTTGTTCATATTTTTGGAACCCCTTCGTTGGCCGCCACCATGGAATCTTGTCCTCAGCCATTTCTCTGCACCCTCTAGCGTTCTGATCTTGGACAACATGTGGGGCAGGTGAGAGGAACATTTTAAAGGTCATTATGTTTGTATGCTTCCTATCATTGGTTGAAGGCTCGAGTTTGGAAGATGTCTTGGTCGTTTCTTTTGTTTGCAGATTTGCTAATCTTTTTCTTGACAACATCTTCATCATTATTCTCGGGTACTCCTTTTTTACTATAGTGTAGATACTTTACCTCTACTACAGAGGATGTTAGTGATATATTTTTTTTGTCTTCTATTTGGAAAATGGAAAAAAAAAAAATCAAGTGGTTGTTGAGCAAATTTGGTGCATGTCATTTTTACCTATCAGAAATGCATACATTTTTAATGTATCTTTTTAAATATACTGTTGCACTTAAGGGATAGTGATTTCAATTCATGGGTAATCATAAAATTGTTGGTAACCATTCTTAAAATGCTTCAGTTTATTGTTTTAGTTTCACATCATAATGATCTCGATTTGTTGATCATTATTGGTTTAGTTACTTAAGATTTGTAGCTATTGTAATGGGTATTGTTCTTGGAATATCTTCTCAGCTTCACCTAGCCCATGGGTAACTTCTTTGTGGGTACATTCTCTATGAGGTTTCAATTGCTAAAAATAAAATTCCAGTTACTTCTTGTATTTTTTTTTCAGTGGTCATTATTCATGCACATATGCATGTCTTGATACTATTTGGTTAAGCTCTGCCCTTGCAGGCTGCTAGACTGGATAGTGTTATGTCACTTCTTGTTTTACATACTATATTTTGTTGCCATGCCTAGAGAAAATATTCTTCAAAAACAACCACTGTATTACCTGAATAGTAACTTGTGAAAGATGTAAAAACACTGAAAAAGGTCACCTCTTTCTTTGTGAGAAAACAAATAGTTTCAGCTATGACCAAAAGTTGTAAATATGATGTAATTTGGAAATTGAAAAAAATAGAGAGATTAGGGCTTAATCATCTCTGGAAAACCTAGAAAGAAAATAGGGTAGGTCTATTAAGTAAAGAGAGAGGAAAATTAACAAAAAGGCTAAAAATTTGGAAAACACAGTGTGTTATCTGTTTTGTAGTTTGCATCATGAAAGATTGAAAATCTGACTGTGAGAAAAATAAATTAACATCATGTCACTGTAATGAAGTTTTAATGAGAATTTGTACTAACACTGTAACTAGATTTTTTCCTCAAGCTATATCAAGACTCGATAGTGAATGGAACTCTAAAGTGTCACTCTTGACTCTTGAGAGTTTGATGCATTGTCGATCAAGAAACACTTGATAAAAATCAAAGAAACAGAGAAATCCTCTATATCATTGTATGTTCTATTGAAAAAAATAAAAGGGGTTGGTGCTCCTTGAGATTGGTGTCTCTAAACAAAGGGGTTGGTGCTCCTTGAGTTGGTGCTCAGAAATCAGCCAATGAGGCATTGTCAAAATAATTATTGAAATGAAAGCCTGAAAAAGGAAGAACATTCAAGAGTGGTTTTTCTACCCCATGAGGGCTTTGCACTCGGAATATCTTGTGTCTATTTGATTTAATGTGATTCATTTGGTTTAGTTCTTTATTGCTTTAAAATGATATGTTTCACTATTCTCATTTCAGTTTATGTGATTGCATTCAATACATGAATAATTCTATCATTGATAAATGAGAGCATAATCTGGTTTATTTCAGTTTCAGTTAAATTTGGTAAAGATGTTAATAATACTAATTTACCCCCCCTCCTCTCAATTTCTATTCACTCCAACAATTCGTATCAGAGCCCTAGGTCCTCTGATAGGTCTTTCCAAC
The DNA here is from genome assembly GCA_007115665.2 of Sequoiadendron giganteum. Taxonomy (NCBI): domain Eukaryota; kingdom Viridiplantae; phylum Streptophyta; class Pinopsida; order Cupressales; family Cupressaceae; genus Sequoiadendron; species Sequoiadendron giganteum. The sequence goes on along the minus strand of CM021102.1, from coordinate 445,402,519 downwards.
CTAGGACTAATTCTGGACTTGGAGTCTATTCAAAATGTCTCAAGCTCATGAAGGTACTTCCATGACTAGAGCTCTATTATTTGATGGAACTGATTATGTATTCTAGAAAATCAAAATGGAGACTTATTTAACTTCTTTTGACCTTGATGTCTGGAGGATAGTATTGTCTGGGTACGCTCTACCAACTACTTTTCCAACTACTTATGATGAAAAGAAAAGATATGAAACCAATGGAAGAGAAAAACATGCTCTTTTGTGTGCTCTAACTAAAGATGTCTTCATCAAAGCCATGCACTGCAATTCTGCTAGTGAAATCTGGACTAAACATGAAACTATCTATCAATGAAATCAAAAGGTAAAATAGTCTAAAATCCTCACTTTAAAACACGAGTTTGAAGAATTAAAAATGAGGGACAATGAAAAAATAGCTGACTACTTTTTGAGAGTTGATGAAATAGTAAATTCCATGAAGGGTTTGGGACAAGAAGTCAAGGAATTTGATGTTGTAACCAAGGCCATGAGAACCTTACCAATAAAATTTGAAGCTAAGATAACTCCTCCAGAAGAAAAGAAACACTTTACCCAAATTACCCTTCAAAGCCTACAAGGCACTGTAACTGCCTATGAAATGAGGATTAGTAAAATCAACACCACTGCAAAAGAAGAAGCATTTAATGCTGAAAGGAAAGAAAGGGATGAGCTCTCTAAATCAGAACTTTCTAATTCTAAAGAATCCCACTTTGTGATGAAACTCAAAAAGGGTTATGGAAAGTATAAGGGAAAACTTCCATTCAAATGCTTTAACTGTGGAAAAATAGGCCACTTTGCTGCAAAGTGACCCTATGGTGACACAAATAGTGATAATGAAAAATCTAAAAAATTTGCCAAGAAAAAGGCTTATAGACCCAAACAAAACTTCAATTTAAAAAAGAAGAAAATTTTGTTCAGCAAGAATGAAACAGACTCTGAATCTGAAGATTCTTTAGATGAAGAGGATGAAAATCTCTTCATGTCTGAAATCATTCAAGAAGATGAAACTAACATAAATTATGTTGAAGATGGCAAAGTGGATTATGAAGGGGAACTGAAATGTGCTCTAAACGAGCTAAGGAAACTTAAAAAACAAATGCGTACTCAAGAACAAAATACTACTCAAGATACTTCACAAGAGCAACTCATAAATCTTGATATAGTCACATTAAAAACTCAACTTGAAGAATCTAAAAGAGTTGAAGACTATCTTCATATTGGCATAAGCTTTAAATATCAAGAAATTCAAAAACTTGAACATGAGATTGTAGATCTCTGAAAGACCATTGAGAAATATGAGAGCACTCTTAAACTGAATGACATCCTCAGTAAATAGAAACTGAACAATTATAAAAATGGTATTGGTTTTGTGAAAAGTGAATGTTCAAATAACAATGCAAAGGACAATGTTTTTGCTGGAAACAAAAGTCCTGAACTCTCTTGATTTTGACGAGGATCATATTCATCCTTTTAGGAGCAACAAAATGGTTTATAACTCCTACCCTCTCTTTTATGGGTATTGTTACTTCTGCAATAAATTTGGTCACAAAGTAAACTCTTGCAGATTTATGAATTCTAGAACTCCTAGATTTGGCTTTAGGTAGAATCATGGTCTTGCAAGATAAATTAGATGTTTCACATGCAAGTCTTTGGGTTATTCTGCTAAGAAATGCAATGCTGATCAACAAAATAAATAGTTGAAAACTATCAAGGTCTTGAAACCCAAAGTTGTCAACAACATTAAATAGACTATGCTAGTTCAAACTACTTTCCACTCCAAGAAAAAGGAATTATGGGTCCTAGACAGTGGCTGTTCAAACCACATGACTGCTGACAAAGAAAAATTTAATAATCTAGAAGACTATGTTGGTGGATATGTAAAGTTTGGAGACAACTCTGAAATTCAAATCAAAGGCAGAGGTTCTCTTTTTCTAAATGAAGAAACTCCTATTTACAATGTGTACTATGTATAAGGATTAAAACATAACCTTCTGAGTTTAAGTCAAATTTGTGACAATCGCTATCAAGTCCTGTTCACTTCACAGGGATGTGAAATTAAAAACCATTCTGGAAAAGTTGTTGCTGCTGGAAGAAGGACCAAGGGAAATGTCTACAACTTACTTGACACCTCTTGACATGAAAACAATCAAGGTATTTACTTAATGAGTCATATTGAAGAAAGTTGGTTGTGGCAAAAGAGACTAGGCTAGATTAATTTTGACAATATGGTTAGAATTAGCAAAAATCAAAATGTAAGAGGTCTACCCATTCTTAGAAAACCTGACAATGTTGTTTAAAAAGAGTGTCTCTAAGGAAATAAAACTAAGGTAAGCTTTAAATCCAAGCAACACTCCTCCACTAAATTGCTGCAAATTTTTCATACTGACTTATGTGGTCCTCGAAGGACTAGATCTATCAATGGTGAAAAATATTACATGTTGTTTGTTGATGACTACTCTCACATGGTATGGGTTACCTTTCTCAAGAATAAATCAGAAGCTTTTGAACGTTTCAAATTTTTTAGAAAAATGGTAGAAAGAGAGTCTAATTTAAAATTGAAATATTTAAGATTTGACAAAGGTGGTGAATTCACCTAACAAGAATTCATAGACTACTGTGACAAACATGGCAGAAAAAGATTGTATGCTACTACCAGAACACCCCAACATAACGGGGTAGTTGAGAGAAAGAACAGGACTGTGAAAGAGATGGCAAGAACTATGTTGAATGAAGTGAATTTTCCAAACATGTACTGGAAAGAAGATGATCATACAATGTTCTACATTTTGAATAGAGTCCAGATCAAAGTGAAATCAAATTTCATTCCATATGAACTATGCTATGGTAAATCCGCCTCAATTAAATATTTCAAAATATTTGGTTGCAAGTGTTTTTATCAAGAGAGACGATGAAAACTTAGGTAATTTTCAATCTAAGAAAGATGAAGTTATTTTCTTAGGATACTCTACTCACAACAAAGCGTTTAAATGCTTTAACAATAGGCTGAATAAAATTGTTGAATCAATAAATGTCAAATTTGATGAAAATCTGCTTTTAGATGTTGAACCTATGCAGGATGATGAAGAGGAAGAATTTGAACTTGATATAATTTATGAAGGCTTTGAAACTGCAAAGCCTAAAACAAAACCAACAAGTCCTAAACTAGCTGAAGCAAAATCTGAGGATGCTGAAATTAGCTCAAAAAAATGTGAAACTAAAATTCCTTCAAAATCTCTTGCTAAAACCCATCCTAAAGATCTAATTATAGGAGATAAATCAGCAAGAGTTCAAAAAAGGAAAAGAATAGTTAACTATGATGAAAAATCTCACATAGCTGAGCTTACTACTTTTTGTTTAATCACTCAGTTTTAGCCAAAAAAAATTAATGAAGCTCTAATTGATGAATGTTGGCTTAATGCAATGTAGGAAGAAATTGATCAAATTGAGAAAAATTAGACTTGGGAGCTAATTCCAAGACCAAATGACAAAAATGTCATAGGAGGTAAGTGCATTTTTAGAAATAAACATGATGAAAATGGTCATGTTGTTCGCGACAAAGCTAGATATGTTTGCAAAGGATATGCTCAGTAAGAAGGTATTAACTTTGGTGAAACCTTTGCACCAGTTGCTAGGCTTGAATCAATTAGGTACTCCTTTTTTACTATAGTGTAGATGCTTTACCTCTATTGGAAAGGTTGTTAGTGATATATATTTTTTTTCTTCTATTTGGAAAATGGAAAAACTGAAAAATCAAGTGGTTGTTGAGAAAATTTGGTGCATGTCATTTTCAACTCTCAGAAATGCATACATTTTTAATGTATCTTTTTAAATCTGCTACTACACTTAAGGGATAGTTATTTCAATTCATGGGTAATCATAAAATTGTTGGTAATTGTTCTTAAAATGTTTCAGTTTCACATCATAATGATCTCGGTTTGTTAAGCATTATTGGGTCAGTTACTTAAGATTTGCACCTACTATAATGGGTATTGTTCTTGGAATATCTTCTCAACTTCACCTGGTTCGTGGGTAACTGCTTTGTGGGTATATTCTCTATGAGGTTTCAAGTGCTAAAAATAAACTTTTAGTTACTTCTTGCAGTTGTTTTTTCAGTGGTCATTATTCATGCACACATGTCTTGATACTATTTGGTTAAGCTCTGCCCTTGCAGGCTGCTCAACTGGATAGGGTTCTGCTACTTCTAGTTCTACATGCTATATTTTGTTGCCATGCCTAGAGAAAATATTTTGCAAAAATGACCTCTTTATTACCTGAATAGTAACTTGTCAAGTATGTAAAAATAGTGAAAAAGGTCACCTCTTTCTTTGTCAGAAAACAAACAATTTGAGCTGTAACTGAAAGTTATAAATATCATGTAATCTATAAATTGAAAAAAATAGAGGGATTAGGGCTTAATCATCTCTGGAAAACCTAGAAATAAAACAAGGAAATTCTATTAAGTAAATAGAGGAAAATTAACAAAAAGGCTGAAAATTTGGAAAACACAGTGTGTTATCTGTTTTGTAGTTTGCATCATGAAAGATTGAAAATATGACTAGGAGAAAAAGAAAGAAACATCATGTCACTGTAATGCAGTTTTTATGAGAAGTTGTATTGACACTGTAACTAGATTTTTTCTTGAAGTTGTATCAAGACTCGATAATGAATGGAACTCTAAAGAGTCACTCTTGACTCTTGAGAATTCGATGCATTGTCTGTCAAGAGGCACTTGATGAAAATCAGAGAAATAGAGAAATCCTCTGTATCATATCATGTTCTATTGAAAAAAAAGGGGGTTGGTGCTCCTTGAGATTGGTGTCTCTAAACAGAGGGGTTGGTGCTTCTTGAGTTGGTGCTCAGAAATCAGCCAATGAGGCATTGTCAAAATAATTATTGAAATGGAAGCTTGAAAAAGGCAGCAGGTTCAAGAGTGGTTTTTCTACCCTAGGAGGGTTTTCCACTCAGCATATCTTGTGTCTATTTCATTTTATGTGATTTATTTTCTTCAGTGCTTTATTGCTTTGAAATGATATGTTTCACTATTCTCATTTCAGTTTATGTGATTGCATTCAATACATGAATGATTCTATCATTGATAAATGAGAGCATATATTTGGTTTATTTCAGTTTTTGTTAAATTTGGTAAAGAAGTTAATAACACTGGTTCACCCCCCCCTCTCAGGGTCTGTTCACTCCAACAAAGAAGTACTCCATATCATTGATCCAATAAATCAAATATTATGGTTTAATATTTCCAAAAAAAAGTAGAAAAATCAATCTTTGGCCTTTTCCCAATCTTAGAGATGGCCTTAAATAATATGACTTGCTCTATATCTTTTGCTTCTTGTTCTTCTTCAAATTGTTCCTCATTTTTAGGTTCATCTTCGCTTTCATCTCCTCTTCTTGGCTCAAACCCTCGATGTAGCTCCTCTTGTAGTGCTTGATCTTGTCTTTGTAGGGCTCTAAAACCCTCGTTTGGTACAAAAGCATTTCTTCCACCACCATGAATTCTTTGTAGAAGCATTCTGATCAATTTTCTCATAAACCCACAACCACAACTCCTGGTGTAAACTGCCTTAGATTTGGCAATGTATTTAGACAGTCAGGAAAACTAGCTCTGATACCACTTGATGAGGTCCACACCGCCCAAAAACCACATAAATCACAATAATAGATACCAACACAAAAGATGCGAGATATAAAAATAACTCACTTTCAATTATTTTAAGAAAATAAAATTACATATTCAAAACTTACATGCTACAACCTCATGGGCTTGATTCATTGCAAAAAATTCCACTCTTAAAAATAAAAGATATTATTTGGAGCCATAATTTGCACTAATTGATCCACCTTCTACAACCCCCCACTTAACCCTTTTATTTTACCCCAATAATCACCCTAGAATGTTCTAGAAAGTTCAAATTTCCCTTTTTATTTGGTGTCAAAAGTCCTGCCATATGATTTCTTTCCTATGAAGAAATTTTAATGAAATTCACTTTTTAGAGGGGCAACTTCATAGGGCCATAACTTTTAATCCAAGTGTTTGATTTTATATTATAACATATCGTTTGAAAGCTCTCAAAGATATCTATAATTCCAAACCCATCGAAGGCCACTTCATCAGTTTTTGATCTATTTTGAGGCCTATAAGGTTTTCATATCTGAATTTGAAGCTACATTGGAGAAATTTCCCAAGATAGAAACTTTAATATCTCCCAAACTATGCAGGGTATTGATATGATTATTTCACGACCGAAAATGTTTTTCATTTCTACTCCTTGGGGTAAATTTTTAGGTCCATGTGAGCCCATTTAGAATAACTTACTAAAAATAGTACGTGACCGTTTTTCACCTTATTGACTCTTGAATGTCTTACACCCCTTAAGTGTCAACATGGAACTCAATACAACTAAAGAAAAGAAGGAAAAATATGTTTTTGGGTGATGCAAGATTTTTCTAGACCGTTGGATTCTCTTGCATCATTATCATAAACTAAAAAGCCTAGTAATCTATAATATTAACAATAGTATTTTACATTAATATAATTTAAAATTAAATTTCTTCAAAATTATATTCATTTACTATATAATGAAATTTAAATAAAATAATACTTGATATCATATATGACTAAAAGGTTGAAATTATAGAAGGCATGCAATTAATTAATCGATATACATTGTATTTCCCAAACATCTAGAATATTATTTAATTAATCTTAGTTGACATTGGATAAAAAAAAATTTACACCATCCCTATAATATTTTCCACATATTTAGTAGTTTAAAAATGTAAGTTGATTACATAATTTCTTATGATTTTCTTCATATCTTAAACACACTTAATTTAAATATGCATATCAATAATCTTCTTTATTAAGTTTATTGTAGTTAAAAGAAACATAGTAGCACTGAATTTAATAGTCATCTTCATGGTATGTAATGGATTAGCCTTCAATCAGAAAATTATTTTCAAGTCTTAGTAGGAAACATAATCATACTCTTTGTCGATTTCACTAAACATAACCATATATAATACCCAAAATTATAGATGGGTTAAATCAGAAAGGTAAGATAACCTGTAAGAAATTTTGTAGTGTTTTTCCCAAAGGAATCATGACACGTTTAATATTGGACATATTTAAGATACAGAAAATTTATTATTTTTTGTTACATGATCTTTGATAGTAAGTGAATGATTCGTATGCAAATAAAAATATATTCTACAACAGTTCTATCTACCATCAAAAAGATCAAGTCAATGTATTATTTTTTATCAATTCCCAATGCCCTTATCTACTTACGTGTGAGTGGTTTATTTTCACATTTCCAACACAATGACAAATCAATTTCTCCAATTTTTAATGATAAAATAGACAAGCCAATATGAAACCCAATATTAAACAAAGATAATTTTACTGGCAACAGAACTGCCTACTGTCATGCTCTTTCTTCCTTTGACGGTAGTGAGTTTTATTTATTCCTATCTATCTTATTGCTTAAGAAATCTACTCATTTTAGAGAGCTTCAATCATTCATCACTCGGGGCAAGTGACTTACCTCGATATTTTGCACAAATTATATCATGCTAGTTCAGATTTCACAACCTATGCTAGCATCCACTTCACCAGTGCCAAAATAGGAGCTTTGAAACTGGGCATGGACATCGATCAAGTATATAAGGGAATATATTTTATTAGCCATTGTAGTTGCGACTAAACTTGTAGACAAGTATGCAAAAATGGGGACGCCTAGATAAGGTATGTGAACTGTTTTATAGAATTCCTCACAGAAATATGGTCTCATAGAATGCAATAATTGTAGGATATGCATAAAATGGATTTATTAGGGAGAATTAAGAAACTTTAAAGCAAGAAAATCTACAAATATAAAGTCGAGTTCTGAGGCATTAATCAATAGGCAGGTTTGCAAAATGAGAACCATAGAAAAGGAACATGAACTGCTTAACAAAATGTCTCTAAGAAATGTGATCTCATGGAATTCCATGATTACAGGATATGCACTAAATGGATTTGTTGAAAAGGCTTAGAAATTTTCAAGAAACCAAAATTAACAGGTATAAAGCTAGATTACATAACCTTACGCCAATGTTCTACTTGTCCATGCCAAAATTGGGCACTCTCATAAATGTGCTGGTAGACATGAAAGCAAAAAATGCAACATCATAGACAAGGAATGAGAACTATTTAATATAATTCCTATCAAAAATGTCATCTTTGCAACTATAGAAATTTCTAGATATGTGATGGAACTTCAAATTTTTCCCTTTGTGTTCCATTTTATCTTGCCTTATGTTTCTAGTTATCTATGGCATTTGGGAGAAGCCTTAGGTTGGGGTTTTATTTTGTTTTCATGTAAACCCTTAATTGTTTTAATTTATGCCTTGGGTGGAATCTATTTTGTCGTTACTTTTTGAAGAGGGTTTTAAAACAACTTAAGCCCCATTACTTCATCTAGGGTGGGTCCCTTTTGATCTATCATTTTATTTCCTTTGCCTGACTTTATTATTTCTTAAGTCTAGGGTGGCCTCATGTTCCCATGTTTAAAAACAACTTATGTCATTGTTTATCATTGGCCTAGTGATGTCCCCTTGTTCTTTTAATAAATATTTTATTTTTGCAGAGGGACAAGTTTGCGTGAACATAGATGAATTACCATTTGATCTCAGTTATTCCTCGCCATCCCATGATGACCCCACCACACTATTTTGGTTGATCACGATATCACGAGTGAGCACCATGTGTCTCATCTGCTGAAGCTGAAGAGATGATAGAAATACTTTGATACATATATTTGGCTTTAATACATTACGTACCAGGTTACTAAAGTAGTTATGAGATGCACATGCCTCAAATCAACAAAGATGTTATAATCTCGACAAGAAAGGTGCTCGATGGTTAATGACAAAGTTGGTGACTGTGTTGAACAAGTAGGATTGTCAATGGCTGAGATCAATGGTTGCCCGCCATCATGTGATCGGGAGTTGCGAGGTCTTTATTGATTGTGAAATCACAAGCAAGTGCCAGGTGGATTTCCTTGGCAACGCAGAGTATGGTGGGCCCTTATTGCCATGGTGGAAATCATGTCAGTTTGTTTTGAAGCTAGTTGTTCAATGATCTGACCAAAGTGAAGGATCGACAACTAGTATTTAAATTTGCATCAAATGTGATTGGATTCGTTGGCGCAGCACGTGAGTAAGCTTTAATGGTGAATGAGATGTCTACTAGCTTGATTTTAATCAAAATAAAGCGACCATTATCCTGCCCTATTGTGTCACAAAGAATTCAAACATCTTTGTGGAGTAGTCACAAGGCCAAGGATGAATTTATGAGTTGTTACAACAAATATTTGGGTTTCTGCAAACACAAGTCATGAGTTGATTTTTGCATCTCCTCATTAATTTGAATTTGAATTTGGGGGGAGATTTGCTATGTGCTTGTTAGAGGGCTTGTTGATAATTTTTTTGGGGCTATAGGTTATTTAAATTGTGGGAAATTTAAAGGTTTTGTTCTATAATTTCATGTTTCTATTTAGCCCTAGTTTGTTTGAAGTTTGAAGTAGCAAGGAAACTCTAGTTTATCCAAGATGGCACCATCAAAGAAAAATTTTGGCCAGATTGGTTATTTAAATAGAAACCTATATGATGATTTCCTGGATCAATTGCCCTTGTCAATGAATGATAAGAAGAAGGGGTTGATCTTGATGTGAGGAAAAACCTTAGGAGAGGGATTAGTGTATAACTGTTCCAACATTGTTGATGCTAGGGTTCCTCTTACAGGTTTAGAAATGTTCAGATTATGGTTTCGACAGAGGAATTTTCCCCACCCCTTTTCAAATGGTTGGATGTATGATATGGGGAAGCTAGTGGTATCAAATGTGTTCCTTGATGTGGACTTTCTTAGGGCGGTGGTTGCACGATATGACCCTGTTACATGGGTGATTAAAGATAATGATGGAAGGGTTATGTTGAGCATTAACAAAGAGGAGTTTCAATAGGTTTTTTATTTGAGTGAGCCTAGTATGTTCTTGGTTCCTATTGATATTGAGGAGATGAAACTGGAGTATGGGAGGTTGAAATCAATTTTCAGAGTTAAGTTGCTCCCACCTCATTTGGCTAGGGCAGGAGATTTTGTTGGTGTCTTTTCCAGCTAGGGCTTTATAATTCCCTAAGGGGTTGTCAATCCCTATACTTAAGAACTAACAAAGTTAGTGGCCAACTAACGAGATTTAGTCAAAGACTAAGATCTCCTACACTTTTGGCTTTGTGAAACCAAGGAGGGTTTTCCTAAGTGTGTTCATAAAAATTGTTTATACCTATAAGAACACTTCTTTATACATATACATTCCCCACCAATGCAACTGGATAGAAATTATCCTAGTGGTGGAAAACCAAATAACAATATCAACTATCTAGAGCAAGGAGAATAAAATTAATGTAAGATTTATATCTCGAAAGAGATAGGATTTGATTTTTTTAAACGTACAAATCTTGAGTCACCACACTTAGAGCCACAATCTTACACATCTACAAGAATCTTGAAAAAACTACCCAGTGCCTCATCCATCGGGTGGGAATCATATAAAACATAACCTAGACATTATGAGATCTTAATGTTTCTTAAAAAAACACTCCTTAATGAATCCTGAGCATATTATCAAACTTGTAACTCATTTTCAATCAGTTGATTAACTCATTAAGTTAAAGTAGGAAAACGAAATACACATTCAAATATACCATTGAAGATGAATGAATAAACCATTGATGAACTCATTCACAATCCATGACATATAACTAGGAGAGAAATTGTTTTAATATATTTTTTATTTGCTTCAAATATCTGTCATTACATAAGCAAAGCATGCTTGTTTCATACTATTCCCGACCTAGAAATATTTCCTAGTTAATACCATCAAAAAACCTACAGTAAAAACTGATTGTACATACCCTAAGCTTCAGGACACAAAACATCTGACCCCAACAAAGAGCTGTGAAATTTCCCTTATAGAATAGGAGAGCAACAAGCATCTGGCTCCATTTTTCATTTCAAAATGAATTTCATCCTAATGAAATGAAAATCAAATTCACATTAAAAAAATTCCTCATCATTAGAAATTACAATAAATGAATTGAGGAATCAAAATGGTTACACCCTAGTAACCAGTCGAAGAAAAAACAAAAAACACCATGCCATGCACATGCACATCCACATCAAAACCGAACCACCAGAACAGCATCAGACAACAAAAGAACCACCCCAGCAACCCACATCACCTTCCAACATCATTTAGTAAACACACGGCCCCAATATAGGCGATTGCTCCTGGTTCTCACTTCAGTGTGAAGCGAAACTACTCCCTTTTTCTTGCCAATACCAATACCAGATCTAACAACACAACATAGTGCCATTGCAGCAATTGGGGAAACTGCAAGGACCTCCTCATCCACCCCCACAAGCTTAGTCATGGCCGCAAGATAGCAACGATAGTCTGAATCAGTCTCAGACCCATTGTCACCAGAGCTCAAAGAGAGCACAGCATAGGAACTGCGACGTCCAGACCACCTACCCACACTTCAAGCAACTGCTTCAGGAGCATCAGGAATAGGTTGTTCCTCCTTGCATCATAGATTCCTCGTACCCACTCTGGCACTTTGTCGTACTATAGACTTATCCATTGAAAATACTAGCTCAAAATCAGCAAGCGAATCAATCACCTACAAACAAACCAATTCAAAATGCAATGATACTAATGAGCAATTTAGTAGGAATTTATAGAGCAAACCAGTGTAGGGAATATTAATTTCCCAAATTGTAGTACAAGCATGCATGCGATTAGTGCCTAATGTTGCCACCACAAAATAATTACAAGCTTATGGAAAATTACATACAACCCATCATTGCCTTTATCAGGTAGATACCACTCGCACGGAAGGAGATCAGGGGAAAATCCACTGAAAAACTTGTGCCATTAATGAAAATAACTTGCAGAGCGCAAAAAATTCTCACACGGGTGAACACTAACCCTTTGAATTCAAACCGTTGATGCAAAAAAGACTTGGCAATTCGGACGACTCATTGATTCAATGAGTGTTGAAAATCCACATCACTGCTTGGGAAAAACAACAACCAATCACACCCCTCAAAATTAGGAAACTGTCATCGGGCAGTAAGCCCCACCTAGCCCCTTCTATTCCAAGAGCCAAGCCATGTGTCACCATTTCACAAACCTCGCGGTAGCTCTGAGAACATTAATCTGATTGTGCGAGGCCAGTGAGGGATGATCATCATTAATCCCCATCATTTAATACCCATTGGTGAAAATACATCCACTTGTCACTGCTAGCACGTTAGGATAGGGCCCCACTCTTCCGTACTTGAAAAATGGTGGCACCTCGCACACCTTGCACCACCTTAGTGACATTAGCAGAAAAGCCTATGAGGTCCACGAGGAATGGTCCAGATTAGAACCCGTGATTGGATGGTTCACCAAAAAGTATAAATATAATGGTGCGGCCGATTGGAAAAAACTCGATGGCACAAAAATTTAGGCCAAAGTGGCAAAGAGAAGACCGATAGGTCAGGTGAAAAGGGGCCGGTAAAAGCACGTAAGAAGGCTCAGTCGGATGACTTAAGAGACTGGTAACCCTCAATAATAGGTCAATGCTAAAATATAACATGAGGGTTTAAAAGGTACCAATTAATTTTACCATGGGTGACGAAAACCCAAAACCCTAAGCATTAGACCTTCAGCCACTTATAGTATCTAGTCATGCCAAAACTAGGCAAAATTTTGACAAATTTTAAAAGTCCCATTCGGTTCAAAATTCTATATTAGCCCTAGTGACCAAGAACCTTTCAGACTGAACTGCTTTGCAAATCATTTCTTGGTCACCTTTTACTCATTGTGCCATATTTTGGGTTTTAACCCCAACACGGTGATGCCTATTGCTTACATGTTCATGCAGGTGCAAATACAACACCCTAATTTCTCAGTGATTTATGATTTTTCTACCTTCTTGGCCAAAATGATACATGAAGGGTTGTTGAAGTTGCAAAAAAAAGATTCAGGCACTCCATTCTTCTGGTATTCCATGTTGATGTATAAGAATGTTGAATTCTTCTTTGAGAAGATGGAGTTAACACAGTTGGTTAATGGAGAGAGATTGCCAGTGCAGGTGTGGACTGTAGATTTATCATATAATAGGGAGAGTGCAAATTATGTGCAGTTTGACAACTGTTTTGCTTCCAGATTGAGAGCCAGGCTGATGGTGAATGTGCCTAGAATTCCTGAGGAGTATCATGAATTCCTTAGACCAAAGGGGAGAAAGCCAGAATTGAAGGTTTTCCACAACTGGGGTGATATTATTCCATACCTAGTCAGCATAGTCTTGAGGGTGTATGGTTTTCAAGGGACCCCTCATATATTTCCATACAATGTGCCACCAAGAGTGGTATTTTTACAAGTTATGTGGAAAATTGGTTGTATCCATGAGGACAACCTTACTAGGAAAGGTAAAGGAACATTTTTCCCAGATTGTACTGTGGTGTTAGATTTTGTCTTTTCAAAAGGAGGCTGGGTACATTTTGGAAAATTATTTGAGTAATACGATTTGAGGTGTGGTCCCAAGTAGCAACATGATCCTAAAGGCTTCTTCACCCTTTTCAGACAAAGGATAAAAGGTGGTAGGTTTGTGCATGAGTTCAACTTCCTCGAGGACCTAATTAGAAATGAGTTTGATCTAAGTAGTCAGGAATTGAACAAGGAGAAATGGATAGCTTATGACAAGCTATTGGCCATTGTGCACAAAATGGATCCAAAGTATGATCCATTCATGGAGTTCAGTCCATATCATAAGAAAATTGACTTTTTGATGGACAATTTCAAAGAAATCATGGGTATCTTGATGACCAAGAAGATAAACCTAGAATTGGATATGGGCATACATGAGCAAGATGCCAGGCCACTGGAAGAGAGGCCAATCTACCAACCTTCAGAGAATTGGCCTATTTACAATAGGAAAAGAAATGATAGCAGTGACGAGGAAGAAGAAGATAAAAAAGGAAAACAAGTAATGAAATTTCTTACACAACTAGGTCCAAGGTTCAAAACACCTAGGGAAATTAAGATTATTGATTTGGAATCATCACCTGAAAAAATCCCCTCACCACCACCATCGGAGCCAAGCCCTAAGAGGAAAAAGATTGAGAAATCACAAGAGGATTTGGTAGGCGAAATTGTTGTCACTAACCGAAACATGCAAATGGGTATGCCTTCTCCTCCTAGACCAACTGAAATGGTTCTCTCCGATCTGGATATCAAAAGAAAATGTGTGCAACATACAAGGATGGAAGCGTGTAAGGAGTTTCTAGATGACAATTCATTTGTAAAAACTCTAGTATTATTGCAACTATTATGGAGAATGAAATTGGAATAATATCAGGATAAATGCAAGAGGAGAAGAGAATTGAGACCTGGCAGGTCAAACCAGGAGAATGATGATGAAGTGAAAGCTGAATTGATGGATGAATTCAAGAGCATCACTCCTGAGGAGGGGATAAAATTGGTAAATCAAGCTAGTGTCTTGATTTTTCTTGAGTGGGACATTGCAGATGCAGTAGCTTTCAATTCTATTTTGAAGTCCAAGCGTACCCTGCAAGATTATGAAGAAGAGGTTAAGGGAACATTGCAAGATTCTACCTTCAGTGAAGAATAAGAGACTTTGGTAGTTTGGACTTTAGCCCCCCAAGGGAGAAAGCCCAATGTTACTAATATCAACCCAAATTTAAGAGGAGGGCTTATAATAAAGAGAGCTTCAGAGACCTCAACCACAAAGGCCACTAATTTGACTTTGAATGTGGCCAAATTGGCCCAAAAGACTGTTGAAAGAGAGGAGAATGAAAAGAAAATCCTAATGGAGAAGTACAATTTCATAATTGGAGAATATAGAAAGGTGCAACAAAGGAATAGTGAGTTGTAGACTAAGGTGGATAGGTTGAAGTACAGGCACATTGGGGAGACATCAAGTGCTCTAGGGATCAGATCATTGCCTTCCACATCAGGGTCAGTGCCTCCTACTTCTCCCATTGTTTCTGCATGAGGGTCTCCTAGGAAAACTCCTTCCCTCAGCCCTACTTTAGAACCAATTGATGAAGAAATATAATGCTCTGTTGATCCTACAAAGAAGAAGCTAATGCACAAAATTGTAGAGTTACAGGCATCCTTGAAGGTAAGTGAGGAGGGAGTACTTTTAAATTAAAGGGATATTGTTAATTTTGTATTGAAGCATTTGAGTGAGAAGGTTGATGATAGATTTCCATCGGTGTATTCTTTATTTTCTCTATTATTGGATGCAATAAAGAATGTTGATAGGGATCAGGAGTTAGCAATACCATTAATTGAAAAATGGATCCTTAGGGCCAATGACTTAGACATAATGTATAAGGCCTCGAGGTTTGATATAAATAATAGGCCTCAATCATTAAGGCCTACTCAAATGTTAGTTAAGTCATTGCAAGGTTTTCAAGCCTTACTAGATGATTTGAGTAGGAAGATCAGAGAATTGGTAAAGAATTTTGATGATTGGAGTGACACATTGTTACCTGACATAATTGATGAGCAGGGAAATATCAGGTCACTTTAGTAGTGGTGGGATCGGGAAAATGAGGTCATCAATTCTCAAATTAGATTAATTTGTGATGACTCAGATTATGATTTATTGGTGAGTTGTATGGATAAAATTATTAGCACTAGCTCATTCTTGAATTCTTTTGAAAGAAAATAAAATTAGGTGGCAGTCAAGTATATGCCATATAATGTTAAGGTAAATGAGGTAGTTAGTTTTAATTGGCCAACTGATGAAGAGTACTAGAAGTGGGTAAATGTATATCTAACTAAGGAGGAATGAAACAGAGTAGGTTGCTAATGGTTAATAAGTCAGCTATAGTTGATACAACAGATTCTAGTTTTGTTTCTGGTGACGATATTAGGCACAAAATTCTTGAATTTTTGTTGCTACATCAACTTTTCTTAGTAGGGAAGATGAACAAGAAGATTCTCTAGGGAGATTTCTATTGTAACAAACTTTGAAATATCATAGGGTGGTCCAAGTGGCTGGTGACAAGTGTACTCTTTGGCCTGATGGTTGTTTTCTCTTTCATTCTCTATAAGAAGGATTTGAAGGCCAAAAGTATGGGTTAGCAAGTTAGACATTTTGGTTCGAGTCTAGGTGAAGTTGTAGAGCAAATTGTAAAGTCTGGTAGTTTTAGAGAAAATGCAATTTAGGTTTTGAGTCATTCTATTGTAGGTCTTGAACTCATGAAGATTTGATGTTTTATGACAATACTAGAATTTGAATTGAAATTATTAATTCGAGCTCATGTCTCTCCATTGTACAAACATATCTGAATTTTGAATAAAATGATTAAGGGTTGTTTCGTTCATCTCACTGTTGTGGTGTGTACAATTCCTGTTTTAGCTTTAATTCAAGGAATGAATTAAAATTATTAAATGATATTCTAGGTTGATATGCTCTGATAAGGATTTGATAAGTAGTATTGGGTTAGAATATAGATTGATGAGATTTTAAAGCAATGTTATTGAGGATCTTATATGTTATGTGTTAAATCTATCATCAACCTTTAGATGCTTATGAATTTGACTCCTCCAATGGATATATGGTGTTGATATAAGTTGTAATTATTCATGAGGTTCAGTATTTGTTTGTCTTTTCCTAGAGCTTGCTACAAATTGCAAATCAATTACTATCTTTTACTATGAAGTGTTGTTGTAGTTATCTCATGCTCCAAATAGTTGATAATATTGATGAACAACTGATTCTATTCAGTGTTATCCTATTATGTTGAGCTATTGAATGAGATTATTTGTTGTTGTTAATGTTTATGATAATGGTGCAGAGGTTGTAAACGCATTAAGGGATTACCCTCCTGAGTCTTGCAGAGCCCAAAGTGTAGGAGTTCTATAAATTCCTCGTTAGTTGGTCTAGGTCCTTTGAGCTGCCCTTGATTGGAATTGGCAATTCCATAGGTAGATTAGAAGATCAACCTAGTAATATTAAAAACAACCAACAATATGAACCAAATTACTGATGCAGGAGCATCCCTAGTTGTAAAGCATTCTTGTATCAACCAAAAACTATTTCTTTCTTGCATTGTATTAAATAGCAATTCATTATTTCATTTCCGGATTTCTCCTCATCATTGTTCCTAGCTCACAAATCTGACTATTGCACTTACACATTGATCACATCATCTACACTGGAAGATCATAAGTTATCGCTAATTATCGCTTTGCGGAGAATTTACGGCTCACATACATATATGCTCATTCCTCGAGTGAATCAACCTTGTTTCCAATGTAGATATATTTTGGATCTCGAGAAACCTATTTATAAGCATTATAGTCATTGGTAATGAGAAGTCAGTTAGTGAGGATACTTGAAAGATAATCATCATATTTTGTTTTATTTTTGCGATAACCCTTAAGGGGCATGTGATAAGGTTGATTAGGCTAGAATATGTTTGTAAGCCTTTGAGGCATGACTTGTGCACCTGGATATTTTATCTTTTGACCAATATTGCATGTAAGCATTCTATCTTAAGAAAGATTCATGCATGCACATCAATTTTCTATTTTATTTGCTCTATGTTGACTCATTGTTGCATGATCCAAACTATTCCTTCTAGAAGCCTCATACTATGACTACACCAAGTGCTATCAGAGAAAGTTTTTATTCTTGAAGGCATTCCTTGAGGTGAATAGTTCACTGACCAAAGGTAGATTGCACCTATTTTCAAATGATCGCTAATTATGAGGCAGTTGAAACCTTTGTAGCTAGATTAATGAATTGAGGTAGTTGCACCGGTTTCAAGGGGAGATATGCCACCAAGGAGACCACCTAATATGGATTTTTTTTGCAAAATAATGGATGAAATGTTAGAGATGATGCATGAAATGTGAGTAAGGTTAGATGTTGTTGAAGAAGACCAAAGGAAAGGTTTAAACCCTAGGAAAAATGATGAAAGTGATGATGAAGCAGAACATGTGAATCAAATTATAGAAACCCTAGATGATGAAAAAGAAGAATCAGATCAAGTAAAGATGTTGAAAGAAATTTCAAAAATTAGTAAGCGACCTAGAGTTGAAATCCAAAATTACACAAGAAACTTGAATCTAGAAGAGTTGATTGACTGGATAAATAAAATGGAGGAATACTTCAAATATGAGGAAATTGAAGATCCACAAAGAGTCAGATTTGTGAAAATTAAATTGAAAGGCCATGCTACATTATGGTGGAAATAAGTTCAATTGGTCCGAAATAGAAGAGGCAAAGAAACAATCATCAAATGGGATAGAATGGTGACCAAATTGAAGAATCAATTCATACTAGCATATTATAAACTTGAATTATTGAAAATAGTGCAAAACTTGAGACAAAAAGAAAGATAGATATGAAGGAGTATACTAAGGAATTCTACAATATGATAATCAAAACCGGTCATAGTGAATGTAGCAAAGAAAAGATTGCAAGATATATGAATGGATTGAAGACAAACATCCAAGAAGAATTGATTCTAGTCAAGATGATGACTGTTGAAGAAGCATACCAGTTTGCATTGAAATTACAAGAGAAGCTAAACAAGAAGTTTGAAAGCCCTACCAGAGTGAAGAAAAGGATGCCAAACGTACCACAAAGGAAGAGAAGACTAAAATTTCTACCGTAGTACTGGAGTAGGCTATAATTCATACCATAATGATGAACTTTGGAAAGATGACCGAGGATCTGAGAGAAGAGCATTCTGAGGAACCTTTTTCAAGTGTGGAGGTGAAGGAAATAGATAATTTGAGTGTCATCAAGGAAGTACTGGAAATAAATATGAGCATACTAGAAGAATAGATTACATAGAGGAGGAACATGTTAGATCGCCTAATTTATGTGGAAAACCAGAAAAAGGTGAATCATTGGTAATGAGAAGAGATTTGATGCATGAAGAATTAATATAGGAACCACCATAGAGGAAAAAATTATTTAGAACCAAATGTAAGCCTAGAGGAAAGGTATATAAATTTATCATTGATAGTGTTAGAACTGATAATCTAGTCTCAGAGGAGATGGTAATGAAGCTAAATTTGAAGAGATTGAAATACCCAAACCCTTGTAAGATAGCATGGATTCAAGATGATCATAACATATTGGTGAATGAACAATGTTTTGTAAAATTTCATATTCGATCATAGAGGGATGAAGTATTAAGTGATATTATGTGTATGGATGTATTTCATTTACTACTAGGAAGACCATGGCAATATGATTAGAAAGAAATTCATGATGGAAGAAGAAATACTTATACTGTGACATCAAATGGAAGAATAATCAAGTTAATACCATTGAATGAAGAGGATAAGATTGAATTTTTTGGCATTTCCAAACTATGTTTGGTAGATGGAAGGAAATTTCTTGATGGACTTAGAAATGAGAATGCATATTTTCTATTGATTCCAAAGAAAAGAAATGGTCTGGAGATAGAGAATTCCACTAAAGAATGTAAATCATTTATATAATTGCTAACCGAGTATGAGTACATCATTTCAAATAATGTACCAGACAATTTACCAGAGGTCTGAAGTATCATCCATCAAATAGATCTAATACTGAGAGTGATTTTACCAAATAAAGTAGTACATAGAATGACACCAACAGAGAATGCAAAGTTGAACCAAAAAATACAAGAACTATTGAGAAAAGTACTGATCAAAGAAATTTTGAGCCCATACCTACTGTACTTGCACCTAAGAAACATGGAGAACAATGAATGTGTACCGATTCAATAGCAATTTTAGGATCACTATCAAGTATAGATTTTCATTACCAAGGATGGCTGATATCATGGACTGTTTGAGTGGAGAAAAGTATTTACTAAGATTGGCCTAAAGAGTGGATACCCTTAGATCAGAATCAAAAAAGGAGATGAATGGAAGACTACATTAAAGAAAAATGAATGATTTTATGAGTGGTTAGTGATGCCTTTTAGATTGAAAAATGCACTAAGCACTTTCATGAGGTTGATGAATGAAGTATTGAAGAAATTCTTGAGAAATTTTGTCATTTTTTACTTGGATCTATTTTTTTAGTAAAACTAGAGAAGAACACTTGTTGCACATCGGGAAAGTATTGTAAAGGTTGAGGGAAGAGAAGTTTTTGATTAATGTCAAGAAGTGTAGTTTCATGAAGACAAAGTTGGTATTGTTGGGATTTGTTATATCTACTGGAGGATTAAAGATGGATCAAGAGAAAGTGAAATCCATTCTTGATTGGTCTACACTAATAAATATTGGATAAGTAATATCATTTCATGGACTAGCAAGTTTCTACCGAAATTTCATCAAATTTTTTAATAGTGTCTCTAACCCCATGAAAGAGACAGTGAGAAGAGACAAGAAGAATTTCAAGTGGACATCTAGAGCACAAAAGAGTTTTGAGTTTTTGAAGCAAAAGGTGATAGAATAGGCAGTATTAGCATTACCATATTTTGAAAAGTATTTCAAGCTGATTGTGATGCAAGTGGAGATACAATTGGAGTAGTGTTAAGTCAAGAAGGAAGAGTTGTAGCTTATTTCAGTGAGAAGTTGAATGATGCTAGAAGAAGATACTTAGTTTATGATCAAAAAAATTATGCCATAGTTCAAGCCTTGAAGAAGTGGAGACATTACTTGTTGCTTAAATAATTTGTGTTGTATATAGATCATCAAGCTTTGTAGTTTTTCAATAGTCAAGGGAAGTTGAATCAGAGACATGAGATGGGTAAAATCCTTGTAGAGTTACACATTTATGTTGAAGCATAGGAGTGGAAATTCAAAGAAATTTTTTAGATGTGCTAAGTAGAAGGAATTTACTAATAGAGATAAGAATAGAATTATTGGGATCCGATGAATTGAAGCATATGTATGAAGGTGATGTAGATTTTGGTGAAGAATGGAAATCAAGTAAATAACTACTAGTTATGAACCATAACCAATGGTTGGATTATTTCATTCAAGAAGGTATGTTATTCAAGGGAAATCAGTTGTGTATTCCAAGGAATTCAATGAGGGAGAATATGATTAAAGAGAAACATAGTGGAGGATTAGCATGACATTTTGGAGTGGATAGAATAATAGCTTTGGTGAGTGAACATTATTTTTGGCCATAGATATATAAGGATGTAAGGAAGTATGTTCAAAAGTGTAGAAGTTTCAAAAGGGATTAGTTAGAATATTAGATTGCACAAACTGTTGATAGTACCAAAAAGACCTTAGGAAAATTTTAGCATGGATTTCATATTGGGATTTCCTAGAACACAAAGAGGTTATGATTCTATCATGGTAGTAGTGGACATATTTTCTTAAATGACACATTTTGTTCCCTATAAGAAGACTAATGATGTTGTACATGTTGCTGATTTATTTTTCAAGGAGATTGTGAGATTTCATGGACTACCTAAGAGTATTATTTCAAACAAAGATACCAAATTCATTGGATACTTTAGGAGGACATTGTGGAAGAAGATGAAAACTTATTTGAAGTTCCCTTCAATATATCACTGACGGATAGATGAACAAACAAAGGTAGTGAACAAAATTTTGGGTAACTTGTTGAGATGTTTAGTTGGAGACAAGGCAACAAGATAGGATATAGTTTTACCACAAGAAGAATTTTCATACAATAATTCATTGAACTAGAGTACGGGGAAGACACCATTTCAAATTGTTACTAAAGTAAATCCTAGAGGTGTTGTAAAGTTAATAGACATTAGTATGGAAAATAAAAAGGGTGAAGAGATAGAAGAGTTTGCATATTTCATGAAGAAATTGCATAATTAGGTGTGGAAGCATTTGGAAGAAATGAATAGTAAATATAAGGAGAAGTAAGATGAACGCTGGAAACATAAGGAATTCACTGTTGGAGATACAGTAATGGTATATTTGAGGAAAGAGAGATTCCTAGTTGGTACTTACAAAAAGATAGAGATGAGGAAGTTTGGACCATGTAAAATTCTAAGGAAGTTTGACTCTGGAAATGCATATGAAGTAGAGCTATTAGAGAAGTTGGGCATATCACCTATTTTCAATGTGGTAGATATATATGAATTTCATAAAGGAGAATCAACTGGTAGTAGTAAGGAAGTAGATTTGAATGAGTAGCTATCACATCAGGAACATGAGAAGATCAAGTAGATTATGGACACTAGAATTGAAAAAATTACAAGGAACCAAGAATACAAAAATTATCTTGTGAAGTGGAAAGGCAAGCTAGTGGAGGATTCATCATGGATTTTTGAAGCTGAGGTGGATCATCTTGGTTTTCCTCTTAGCCATGGAAAGTACGGGACTCACTTTTCATTAAACCCCATGTATCTAATGCAAGAACATCCCTATTTGTAAAGCAACCCTGTATCAACCAAAATATAGTTCTTTATTGCATTGCATTTAGTAGCAGTTCACTAGTTCATTTTGGGATTTTTCCTCATCATTATTCTCACTTCATGGAGCCAACTATTGGAATTGCACATTGATTGCATCATCTATGTTGACCAACCAAAAGTTATCATTGATTATTTCTTTGTGGAGCATTTGAGGCTGACATAAAGCATTCCCCAATTTAATCAACCTTGTGGCCAATGCAAATCTATTTTGGAGCCCGAGAAACCTATTCATAAGAATTGTAGTCATTGGTAGTGAGAATTCAATTAGTGAGGATAGTTAAAAGATCATAACCAATTTTAGATTCATTTTTGCAATAACCCTTCAAGGGCATGCAATAAGGTCGATTAGGCTAGAATATGTTTGTAAGCCTTTGAGGCATGCCCTATGCGCTTGGATATTTTCCCTTGTGGCCAGTGTTGTATGTAAGAATTCTATCTTAAGACATATTTGTGCTTTCACATCAATTTTATGTGTTGTGTATGCTATGTTGACTCATTGTTGCATTGTCAAGACTATTCCTTTTGGAACCCTCCTACTGTGACTACACCAATTCCACACCCTTTTCCAGCATTCTTTCTGTATATCCCCAAAATGGGAGCCTCCATTCTTTTGCAAGGTATGGACCTCCATCAAGGTATAAGGGATCAAGATGTTATTTTCAAATTTAGTTGCAACTTCCCTATAGATGTGTATGAAAAATGTGGATGCATAGACAAGGTATTCCATTCCTCAATAAATGTAGGGTCATCCTCTGAACCATCTCTTACACTATTCCCCATTAATGTTTTGGGCAGTCTCTTTTATTTGAGGGGAAAAAATAACAAGATCTCAAATTTTCTCTCTTCCTTCTTGCCAAAATTTACTTGAACATATAAGATTTACGAAGATGTACTACTTGATAATTGAAAGGGTTTGGTGGTAGAATTTATGTTAAAGTCAGATTGAACTAAACAATTATTTCCAGCTAACATTGACAATTGAAAAGATCCTTCATGATTTATGGGCTCTATGATACAAATTTAAAATTTCTCATATCTAGCTACATAAGTAATTTTAAGGGTTTAAGTCACGAACATTGGAAATAATTTTTCATACCATTCTTCCATTTAAAACATAAATCATAGCTCTAAATCTATACAAGGATCAAAGGTGGTGGAAAGAAGAGGTTGGAAAGAAATTTGCAAGATTTGTAAGTTTGCATGGAAATGACTTACCTCTACTATCTAATTTATCATCTAAGAAAAATATTCTAGTTATGTTTTCATACTTAGTGCATTTGTGTTTCCTTCCTTGAGTTTCATTATTTTGTCTCTAACCAATATACAACCATATCTTTACTTAAGCTAACATACATTTTGAATTTAGTCATCTTAGAAATAAATAAAATATTTATGACCAAAATTGGAATATGTAGTATATCTAAGAGTTCTCTCAATAATTCATCCATTAAAGAGACATTTTCCTTCCTTGACCAACTATTCTTAAAGAAATATTACAACTAGGAAATATTATCCTCCATATCCTAGCCACTTGCAATGGAGTGATTTTCACCCCTCACGAATTCCCCATTTGCATCCCCTTGCCTTATAAAAGTTAAACCTGACAATACAATTTCACTTCATCAAATCGCTTTCTACCCATTTGGTGGTTGTTTGTGGTGTTGGTGGGAGAATTTTGTTGGTGATGCTAGCACATTGCATGGACCTCTCTATACGAAATGTTGACATATATGAAACACACTACCATCCTGACAAGATTCTCGCCTCTAGAATCTACAGAGGTGTTATGTACTTCTCCAATAGCGATGAAGAGTAATGCCCCTACGCCCTTGACCAACCTCAAATGAATATTTTGGGCTTCTATTTACTTCAAAACCCTCTCATGTTGGAAAAACAAGGATAGACAATTGAGAGGGGGGCCGAATCAGTTGTTACAGAAATTAAGCTTATTCAACCTTAAACAACTTTTAATCTCAAATCTGATAATTAATAGTGCAAGCATAAATCAACATCACATCAAAGACACATGAACACCAATATTTTTATACATGGAAACCCTCTTAGGGGGAAAACCATGGTGGATGTTAGTCCATAAGATTATACCTTGTTAGAAGTATAATGAAAGAAATGAATAGGGAATGCACATGCATTTGGTCACACTACTTAGAGATCACTTCTCAAAGGGAAGGATCAATACCTTACATAAGACAATAAGATTAAATCCATCTGATGAGGTTGAACTGAGAAATTATCATCTACAAAAGTTTGATTACATTTCTAGTTAGGCACATAAACACTTCTTCACACTTCGCTCAATCTTCTTCACACTCTTCTTTGCACTCAAATGATCTGATATTTATTCACAAATATATTGTATATTATTAGCATACATTCATTGAATATACTTTAAAATGAATATACAATAGCTCTTATATATTTGCTACACGAATTTACATCAACAACTTTGTTGACCACAAATAAAGAATAAATTACAACTATCAACCTCAATACATGAACAAATCTTAATGCGCACCAACCTAAGTCAGTCACAACATAGTGAGGACCTAAATCAACATCCATGAACACACAAAATAATACAATATTAATCCATAAGGATCTTCAACACGCTACCACCATCATGTCGGCCAAGAACATGAAAACCTTAAACACACAAGGAAAAATATTCAATCACAAACACACCAATAATGTAGACATACCACACTGATAGAGAACTATCTGAATGTATCAGTGAACACCTGAGGAATGTACACAACAAATCACTTCACTAGAATTGCAATCTCATCTTCCTGAAACACCTATTACAGTAACTGAATAACTGTAGGAACACATAACTTCATAACTTCCTCAATTCTTGATGTGCACCTTTGAATCTTTTAGAAAACATACTAGATAGGCTCAACAAAAGACCCTTTAATGTGCACCTACTAACCATCAATGTACATAAATTTTCATCACTCTGACCTTCTCAGCTTCACTGGCTACCTGCAATATATTTATTACAATTTTATCAATATCCTTGACATATACAGCCTTCAAAATCACCAATGCTAGTAGTGTTGACCTCAATGACAACCACATATCAGCAACACAACCACAACATCCAAAAATACCCCCCTTGTGCATTTATTGAAACACATGATGTGAAAAATAAAACCATCAACACAACTAGTTGTTCACATAGTACACTTCTCCCCCTTTGTTCACTCTCCCCCTTTCCTCAAGAGTTTTTCACATTTTTCTTATACCCCTTTGACATCAATGAAAAAGGGACACATGCTCAGTTCCACATATAATTTGAATAATGTGACTACTCCCCCTAAGTAGCAACCACCACAACATCAATCCAAAACAAGATCTAACTATAAGTCCATGGATTGATGCAAAGACTTGCATCTTAGTTTAGATTAGGAGGGGAGATTACCCCTAACTTGCCTCTGAGATACTCAAAAGTATACTTAGGAACTAGTTTAGTAAATATATCTACAATTTGTTCCTTTGTAGGCACATATTGCAATCTAGCCTCTTTATCACTCACCTTATCTCTCAAAAAGTGATAATTGATATATATATAGGTTCTTTCTTTGAGTGTAGCACTAGATTCTTAGAAATGTTTATGGCACTTGAATTGTCACAAAATATAGAAATTGGCTCATCATACTCAATTTTTGATGTCTCTCAGCATCTGCTTCATCCACAACCCTTGAGTACAATTTTTTACAGCAGCAATATATTTTTCCTCAACCGTAGAGAGAGAAATGGAATTCTTCTTTTTACTTAGCCAAGACACCAACTTCTTTCCCAAGAAGAACACACCACCACTTGTGATTTTCCTATCATTTAAATCTCCTTCCCAATCTGCATCTGTAAAGGCATTCAGAGTAAGATCATCATCCTTTAGATACCATCACCCAAAGTCAACTGTTCCTTTCAAGTATCTGAAAATTTTCTTTATTACAGTCACATGTGATTCCTTTGGATCAACTTGATATCTAGCAAATATGCACACAACATTCATAATGTCTGGTCTTGTCTGAGCCAAATATAGCAATCCACCAATCATTGACCTATATATTTTTTTATTAGCCTTAGGAGAATCATCATTCTGAGATAATTTGCATCCCATGGGTGTACCAAGTGGATTTGAATCTTCCATGCCAAAAAAAATCAATAAATCTCTCACATATTTGGACTAAGAAATAAAGATTCCATCATCTAATTGAGTAATTTGCAATCCTAAAAAGAATTTCAATTGTCCTATCATTGAGATTTCACATTCACTTTTCATTTCATCAGAAAATTTCATGCATAAGTCATTATATCCTTCAAAAATAATATCATCAACAAAGACTTCAATAATCTATTCTTTATCCTTATCCACCTTGAAATACAAATTGTTGTCAGTAGTACCTTTATTGAATCAAATATTTAATAAGTATTTATCCATTCTTGCATACCAAGCTCTAGGGGCTTGTTTGAGTCCATATAGTTCTTTCTTCAACTGACACACCATGTCCTTTTCATCAGTCAATTGAAATCCATCTAGTTGCTCAACATAAACTTCTTCTTCTAGCTCACCATTTAGAATGATGACTTCACATCCATTTGATATACTTTGTAGTTCTTGAAAGTAGCATAAGAAAGAAATAACCTTACAGCTTCAATTCTAGCAACAAGGGAAAATGTTTCTTCAAAATCTATACCTTCCATTTGTGAACATCCTTTACATACTAGTCTTTCTCTATTCCTGATCACTTCACCTTGTTCATTCAGCTTACTTTGAAAGACCCACTTGGTTCCAATCACATTTTTGTCTTGAGGTCTACCAACAAGAATCCATGTATCATTTTTCTCTATCTGCATCAATTCTTCCTTCATTTCTTCCATCCAATATTCATCTTTACATGCTTCATTGACATTGCTAGGCTCAGTCTTGGATATCAGATAATATTCTTTTGAAAATTTTCTTCTATTTTGTATGTCTTTGTTCTTGTCTCCTATGATCTGACTTTCAGAATGAATTCGCTCTACATACCTTGGAGTTTTGGGTTCTGTTATTTCTTCGGCATTTCCACTGTCTTCTTCTTCATGATTTTCTTGATTCATTGGAACACTTTGAGTTTGATTTTGTGTCTGTGCACTCTTTCCATTATCAGTACTATCTTTTTGGTCATTTGATTCATATACGCAATACCTCGATGATCTTTCAATATCCTCATCAACTCTAACATTTGTGCTCTCAACCATTTTATTGTAAAATCGGTAGGCTTTTCTCTTAGTAGAGTAACCTAGAAAGATTCCTTTATTGCTTATAGTTTCAAATTTTCCTATATCTTCATCTCTTTTAATATAACATATGCTTCCAAAGATTTTGAAATTCTTAACAGTAGGTTTATAACCAAACCATAGCTCAAAAGGATTCTTACGAGAATTACTATTGAAATTCACTTGGTTGATAGTATACAAAGCAATGCTTATAGCTTCTCTCCAATAGAAATGAGGAACATTACCTTCCAACATCATAGTTCTGGCAGCATCTAAATTTTTTATGTTTTTTCTCTCAACCACTATGTTCTATTGTGGGGTCCGGGGAGGAGATAGCTATCTTTTTATTCCATGCTCTTCAAAGAATGAATCAAAATCCTAGGAAGTGAATTCACCACCTCTGTATAATCTTAAACATTTGATCTTCAAACCTGTCTCCATTTTTTCCAAAGCTTTGAAGCTTTTGAATTTCTCTAATGCCTCGTGTTTTTCTCTTAAGAAGGCAACCCAAAAATTTAT
The DNA here is from genome assembly GCA_007115665.2 of Sequoiadendron giganteum. Classification (NCBI taxonomy): domain Eukaryota; kingdom Viridiplantae; phylum Streptophyta; class Pinopsida; order Cupressales; family Cupressaceae; genus Sequoiadendron; species Sequoiadendron giganteum. The sequence continues at coordinate 445,374,189 of CM021102.1, read as the reverse complement.
ATAATAATCATCAATAAGCAACATGAAGTAGCTTTATCCTTGTAGACTTTTGATTCTCGATGGACCACATAGATTAGTGTGTACCACATCCAATACTCCATTGGAATAATTTTTTTTTCTCTGAAATGAAATTCTTGTCTACTTTCCCATATGATATTCCTTGAATATAATGTTAGTAGGCTTCACTGACTTAGGTAGATGTTTGACTACTTGTGTGGAGATTATTTTGACAATGTTATCAAAATTTACATGACACAACCTTCTATGCCATAAATAGCTTACATCAACTTGAGAAATCAAACAACTTTCACTAGCAACATTCAAGTGAAAAATATTACCTCTTGTCTTTGTACCTAAAGCAATCAAATTTCTTGAGCTTCCCAATATCCCGAACTTACCATCTTTGAACTTAAGATTGTAACCTTTGTCAACCATCTATCCATTGCTCAATATATTATGCTTCAATCCTTCATAATAAAGAACATCATTAGTATTGAGTTTTCCACCAAGAGAAATAGTGCCTCTTCCATAAATCACACCAGCATTGTTATCTCCAAATCTTACAACACCACCTTCATACTTTTCCAATATTAGAAACTTTCTTTTATCACTAGTCATATGATGTGAGCATCCGCTATCAATCCCCCACTCATCCTTCTCATCAATTTTGGTTGCAAGAGATTTCTCAATATCCTGATTACCAGCTGATTCAATGGACACCAGACCATTTTCCTTGATAGCAATGGATACCCATTCATCTTCATTTCTAGTTTCTTTATCAAATTCATCATTAGTAACTCCTTCTTTAGCATAATAAAATTTCTTTTGAAATCTAGTCTTATCATTTTTATACATAGAGACTCTTTGAGGACATCTTGATGCAAAATGACCTATCTTACTGCAAGAGAAATATTTAATAGGAAGATTTCCTTTGTACTTACCTTTTCCTTTGGCTTCTCTTTTCATAATCAGTGCTTCCAATTATTCTAGCTCTCTTTCTCCATCTTCAATTAGTTTCATCTCTTCTTCATACATGAATTTTTTCCTGGAACTCTCTCCCATATCATATATTTATTGGCTTTTTTCTGGACACAGTAGCTTTGAATGCAGACTCTGTTTTAGGAGAAGATTCTCCAAATTCATTCAACTCAAAGGCATAATGTTTTCCAATCAGCATATCTCTTGTCACATTTGTTACTATCATGAGCTCTTCAATAGCATGATCTTTTTTTTTGTAAGAAGTAGGCATAGATCTAAGTATTTTAGCCACAATCTCATCTTCTTCCAAGGTTCCACCAACACATCTAATGTCCATCACTAATTCATTTACCTTTTGCGAGAAATAAAATATGTTTTCATCTTCACTCATCTTAATGTTCTCCCACTTTCCTTTTATACTTTGTAGCTTAGCAACTTTCACTAGTGCATCTCCTTCATACAATGTTTCCAACTTTATCAAAATCCCATGTGTAGTCTTCAAACCTATTACATTTATCATCTCTGAATCTATCAAAGAACTTAGTAATGCTTCTATGGCCCTAGTATTAGTTTCTTCTTCTTTGATCTCATTAGAAGTAGAGGGACCATTCTGAGGAATTGTATATGGATTATTTGTAATCTTCCAAAAAGGATCACCAATGCACTTCAAATGACACTCCATTCTAACTTTCCACAAAGAGTAGTTTGTACCATCAAATCTAGGACTATCCTTCTTGTATGATGCCATCTCAGATCACCTCAAGCTATTATAATTATTTAGAGAAACTAGCTTTGATTCCAATTGTTGGAAAAAAAAGGATAGACAATTGAGAGGGAGGGGAGTTAATCAGTTTTTACAGAAAATAAGCTTATTCAACCTTAAAAATGTTTTAATCTCAAATATGATAATTAACAATGCAAGCATAAATCAACATCACATCAGAGACACATGAACACCAAGACTTTTATACATGGAAATCCTATTAGGGGAAAAACCATGGTGGATGCTCCTCCATAAGATTATACCATGTCAGAAGTATAATGAAAGAAATGAATAGGGAAAGCACATGCATTCAGGAACACTGCCTAGATCTCACTACTCAAATGGAAGGCTCACTGCCTTACATAAGACAATTAGATTAAATCCATCTCATGAGGTTGACCTAAGAAATTAGCTTCTACAAAAGCTTGATTACAGTTCCTGTTAGCCACAAAAATACTTCTTCACACTTAGCTCAATCTTCCTCACACTCCGCTCTGCACTCAAATGATCTGATCTTTATTCACACATATCTTGCATATACTTAGCATACATTCATTGAGCATAATCTAAAATGAATAAAAAATCACTCTTATATATCCGCTACATGGATTTACATCAACAACTCTATCGGCCACAAATAAAGAATAAATTACAACTGTCGGCCTCAATACATGAAAAAATTTGAATGTGCACCAACCTAAGTCAGTCACAACATAGCGAGGACCTAAATCAACATCCTCAAACACACCAAACAATACAATATGAATCCATAAGGATCCGCAACATGCTACCACCATCATGTCAGCCAAGAACATGAAATCCTTTAAACACACAATGAAAAATATTCTATCACAAACATGTCGATCAATGCACATGTACGACATTGATAGAGAACAATCTAGAAAATTCACTGAATACCTCAGAAACATATGGAACAACTCACTTCACCAGAATTTCAATCTCATCTTCCAAAAACTCCTGCTCTAGTAACTCAATAACTGTAGGAACACAAAACTTCATAACTTCCTCAATTCCTTATGCGCACCTCTGAAACTTTCAGAAAACATACTAGATAGGCTAACAAAAAACCCTTTAATGTACACCTTCTGACCATCAACGTACAAAAATTTGCATCACTCTAACCTTCTCAACTTCACTGGCTACCTACAATATATTTATTACAATTTGCTCAATATCCTCGACATATAAAAAATTTAAAATCACCAATGCTAATAGTGTTGACATCAATGACAAACACATATCAACAACATAACCACAACATCCAACACTACATACTTTATCTTCATGGTGTTGAATGCTTCTTGATCACACTTCACAAAGTGTTGCACTTTTTCTACCATTGGAGATACAACTTGGTGTCTTGTGAGACTACTTCTTCATTGTTGCAGCAATGTCGACCTTGCGAAGATCGTATATTCCTTTACATGCTTGAGGGCACCTTGATTGGGAAGGTGATATTGTTTCATTTCTAAATTTTCATAGAATTTTCATTTTGTTTCATATAAATGTTGTTATTTTTTCTTGCTAGCATTCTCTTCTATATTTTCTTTATAATATTGTCTATCTCATAGAGGTGGGAACACCAAAATAGGGGTTTGACTGTGTAGAGCCCCAAAACAGCCACAACATTTTTCCTCATTTTGATGTATGTGGGTTTTACATTTGTGTGGAGCTTATGGGAGGATAGACTATTTGTGAGTTCCACTTCTACCACCTTTTCATTCTTGTCAACTTTATCTTTTTAAGTTAAAGTATTCTTCATGCTTTCCTAGTACTTTAGCTCCTTTTATGCTTTTATTTTTATTTTATAAAATTACATTCATCAGGTAGACTATTAAATTCCTATCAGTTTTAACTATATTCTACACTATGTCCATATGGATGCCAACGCCCTACCAAGACATCAATGTGCCACATTGTCATCACTATTTTGTGATGGATTCCTCTGGTCGAGAGTTTCTAGACTTATAGTTTTGACTCGATAATTTGCTCTCCCGATCCCCTCAACCTTTCAAGTTTGTAGAAGGATAGTGACATATCACTTGTCCTTTCTTTTCACCCTTCTAAAACATCAAAATTTTCTTAAATAATCCTTAGCATGAATTAGATCAGGGTGGCTCATCATTTTAGACCCTCCTATGACCCGAGATCTTTAGCGTTCAATCCCCCTCCTCTATATTTTGGTGAAATTGACATGAAATTTATAATATCCGTTCCCTTGTTTCAATATTCTCTTCCTTGCATCTACATAGGTTCTCACCTTGTGCATTAGGAAACTTTATGAGCTTCAAAACTTAGTTTACTACCTCTACACACATAGTTAGAAGGAGTGTGTGACATGTAGATCTATGTAATATATGAGGTTTTCTCTAATTCTTTCCACCCAAGAGATGGTGTCAATGACAAAGACAAGTTTCTTCAATAAATCCACTCATACCCCTATGACTCTTGCTTCCCATTCGCCTCCACCTTTGGATTAGAATGAATCCATCCCCATTCCCTTAGAGCACCTTATGGCTCTGGATAGGAGGCTATTAGATCTTGTAGCTCACTTGGAGAAAGATCAAAGCATGGCTATGCCTACAAGGGTTACAAATGAGATCAAGTATATGTTAGGAAAAGATCAAGAAGGCATATAATTTCTCTATGGCATTATAGATTTAGTGAAAACATATGTCCCCTCTTATAACCCTCAATCAAGATTACTCAAAGTCGTGAGTATGATACCTATGAAAGATATATTAGTGTCTTGATGCACATGACATCAGTATGCATGGCTAAAATGGGCCACTCCATTAATATCTCAACTCTTGATCCACCCCCTACTATCAAAGCAAGTAGGATACCTCTAGGGTTCAAATTTCTTCCTCCTGGGGGTAACCGTACTTTTGGAAATATACTTTTTGAAGGAATGGGGGTTGGTGGTTGTGGTATTTTTTTTGGTGCACCGATGGGGGCTCCAATGGCGGTCATAGTGGTGGCTCTAGCGGTTGTCACAATGGTGGTTTTGATAGAGGCCACACTCGTGATTCCAATAGTGGTCATGGAGGTGGCTCTAGAGGCAATTCTAGAGGTGGTTCTAGAGGTGGTTCTGGAGATGGTTCTAGTGGTGGTGGCTCTAGAGGAGGTTTAATTGGTCCTTTTTCATCTTTTGACACTATCTTGAAAGCTCTCCTACAAAATATGGGTCAAATGCAAAACAAGTTGTTGAATTTGTCTTATGCCTTTACATAGCCTATCTTTTAGCCCTTCTTTCAACATAGCCCATTGCCGGTGATAATTTTGAGTACTCCCTTCCTTTAAGGTATGTAAATTCCTAAGTTTGAAAAGTATGATGGTAAGGGAGATTCCCAAACACATGTGTTAGCTTTTAACATGATCTACATGGATTTATTCCACCATAATTCTCTAATGGAAAAACTTTTTCCTCGATCTCTCAAGGATACAACACTGGAGTGGTACTGTTCCTTGCCTTAAAACTTGATATTATCATTTGACTAGCTTGTCAATTAGTTTTTCCAACAATTCTAGGCTAACATTAGTCTAAATATGAACTTCTCATATCTCATCTTATGTAAGCAGGGAGAGCATGAGAATATTACCGATTTAATTGTGTGCTACCAAGCATTCTTATCACAAATTTTATAACTGCTACCTAACTTAGATGTGTGGAATGTGTTCATAGGAAACTTACCATGAGATTCATAGGAGAAATTTTCCTTGATGAAGTATGCTTTTTTCACATATCTATGTGCTACATTGTGGGAGTATCAACAAATGGCGGTTTAGTTCAGGGGATCCTCCTCTCACTTTCATCTCAAAGGAAGATCTATAGTGTTCATTTCAGGAAAAGGAAAATCTATTACAAATGTACTCACCACAACTAACGATCGAGACATCAAGTGCAATAAATAGTTCACCAAACTATCTTAATCTTACTCCTATATTTTGTAGAAGCTATTAAAAGATAAAATTATAACATTAGAATATCCTCAACATCTTAGAGAGACTTATCCTAACTAGTATGATGGAAATGCATTCTTCTAGTACCAAAATTTCTACGGGGATGATACTGAACATTGTATGTGTCTACATCATCAGATATAGGATCACATTGATATGGTCTTCTTTACTCCTAGTCCTCCCCCTCAACCTGTGGTTGGCTTGCCAGATCTAACTTTCACCTCAAAGGAATTACCCATGAATAAAAAATCCTCTCCCTATGTATTCCCACTCACCTCAATGGAAAAATTATGACAAGATTCCTAGTTGACCCTACAAGCCAAGTGAATATTATTAAAAAGAAAAATTTATGGTTAAATTCATTATAGAGGGAGAAATATGAGAAAAAACAGACTACTATATGTACTCACAATGGTCTTTCTCTCACCTCATACAGTTCCGTAACTCTTTATGTCATAGAGGGACCTAGGGTTGTAGATACTGCTTTCGATTTCCTTCTAGTATCTGATCTATTTAGGGTGAAGCTAGGTATCCATTCACTGGCTTCTATGAATGGTATCACTTCCTTAATTCATAAATGTCTAAAATTCTCTCACAAAGGTGTCATGCATGTTGTGCATGACACTAGGTATCAGCCATTGGTATCCCATAGGGGTTATTCATTGGATCATTTTTAGCTTGCCCCAGTTAGTCTGCTTCCTCCCAAAGTGAACATAATTTATCAAAATTATGTTAAGTATAAGATCGGGGGAAAGATAACTAAAAATGAATTATATTGTATTGCAACAACAAGTTGCCTCCTCCTCTCAAAAGGGGAGGGGTGAGATTTCCTATGCTTAAGGCCCTTCTTCTTCCTCTTCATCTGTAGCACTTGTTTCTTCCTCCCACACTACTGTGGTGCCATCAATTTTTTTCCCTATACATCTCTTAGGGAGTCTGATGGTGCCCGCTTGGTAGAAGGACAAGTGTCAGGAATTTCAACTTCCTCTCTTACCCATGGTGCCTAGAACCATTTTGTATGCTAAGGGGAAGGGTCCTCATAGAGCATATTCTACATCTTATCCTTTATGACCTCCTATTTCTCCTTTGTCTAAGGTAGTGAATGAGAAGAGTCCCTCTGTTGAGGTGCTCAAGCCCAATCCCTCTTTTGTTATTGCATCCACCTTTCCATCTCTTCTTCTTGTTCCCACCCAGGAGTCACTTCCTCCACTAGAAACAAATATAATGGATACTTCAATGGTTGAACAGGAGTCTTATGTCCCTTCTTAGGTTGTAGCCTCTAGCTCCCAGAGCCATAGAAACCATCTTGTGCATGAGTGCAAGTGTCGGAGGAAGGCTTTGGCAATTGAGTAGTACACTTTGCAAAAGAAGGGGAACCAACAACTATCACTTTAGACTCTTGTGTTGTCCCCTCCCCATCCACTCCTTATGCTTTAGTTCCCTTAGTCTGAGTCTTTCTCCCATCTTCCCTTGCAAGCATGAATGGTCCTCAACCAAAGAGAGTGTAGGTATTAATTGCTCCTTCAACTAGGCCTCCCCTTCTGATGTCCCTTCTGGACATCCCACCCTTTTCAAAAATGGACATGTCGAGTACCTCGGTGGTGTTTTCTATAGTTTTCTCATCCTCCTCCTTTCCCTCTACTTCATCCTTGGGGATTTCACATCCTCTGATGATGTGGAAGATGGATGAAAACCCTACTTGAAATGATGGTTGGAAGAATGGTTCACCTTCTTCGAGAGGTGGCTCTACATTGTCTTGCATCATCCTAGTGATGGAGGAATCCCTAATGTCCCCAAAGTTTATCACTACTCTAGAGTCTTTTGACAAGCCATGGTATTTTTCCCTTGTAGGCTCATCCGCCCTCCCCTTATGATGATATATATGGGAGAATGATGACCTCTTTGTGGATGAGGACTAGGGGTGCCTCTTATCTATTTGTAGATTAGATTGTGTGTTTGTTGTATTCCCCCATGCTTATTTTATTTGTTCTTGGATGACCCTTGTCACCCTCACAGTTGCTTTGATATAGAAGTGTTTTTGTTTCATAAAACTTCCTCTATTTGTCACATCATTATTCTTTTTGTCATGTATTATTTTTCAACAATTGAGGAAAATTCAAAGGGAGGAATTTAGGCCTCCCTTCCATGTTGACCCAGTTTTGTATTTTTGTTTTGTTTTCACATGCCCTTCTTCACATGGTATAATATAGTAGGGGGTTGATGAAAATTCATTTATATATTATTATACCTATTTATCTATATTTATGAGTAGTTTTGACCTCAAAATTTGAACTAAGTGTCCCTTGAGTGGACCCCTTTTCTTTTGAAGGGTTCTCGGGGGACCCCTTTGAAAGCTCTTCCTTCAATTGTTGACTATCTACATATCTTCCTAATTCGCTTCTTGTTGATTTCTAACATCTTTTTTCTATGGATTAACATGTTGATTTTGTACCTATAAGGCCCCATGAGACTCTACAGAGCTTGCTACATCCTACTTCCTTCAAGACTGAGCACCTAAGGAGGCCTTCTTTATAAGTCTAAGGACCCGTGAAGTGCTTAAATCAGGTGTGAGATCTCTTTGTCCAACTCTATAGATTTGAGGACACACAGAGCCTTTTCTTCACCTTCTATAGGTCTACAGATCTATGTGACATGTTTGTTCAACTCTCCTTGGGTCTAACGACCTATGGATTTGTCTTCTCTTCCTATGCTTTCAGGTGGGTCAAATTGTGGTCTACTTCCTTGACATTTCAGGTATACATTTCTAAAATCTTTTGATCTACATTACCTCACATCTAGTAGCCCATATTCTTGCTAAAGTGGAGGGAAAAATGTATTGGGGTGAATTTGCACCCCTCACAAATTCCCCATTTACATCTCGTCACCTTATAAAAATTAAACCTGGCAATGCAATTCCACTTCATCCACTTGATTTCTACCCACTTGGCAGATGTTTGTAGTGTTGGTGGGGGAATTTTTTTTGGTATTCTAGCATGATGTGTGAATGTCTACATGGTGCACTACCATCCTAAAAATATTCTCTCCTCTAGAATCTATAGAGGTGTTACACTTCTCCATTGGTGATGAAGAGTAATTCCCCTAGTCCCTTAACCAATCTAAAATTACTCTTTTGGGATGATATTCACTTCAAAACCCTCCCATTCTTCATGAATTCAATCTTCTTTAATCCTCTACACACTTTTGCTTCATGGTGTTGAATGCTTCTTGATCACACTTCACTTCTTGTTGCACTTTTTCCACCATTGGAGATGTGACTTGGTGTCTTGCAATACTGCTTCTTCATTGTTGCGGCAATGTCGACCTTTCCAAGCTTGGATATTCCTTTACTTATGACATGTTGATTAGGAAGGTGATATTGTTTCATTTCTCCATTTCCATAGTATTCTAATTTGGGTTTGTAGCATAGTGTTGTTACTTTTTCTTGGTATAATTCTCTTCTATATTTTCTATGTCATGGCTATTTTGGTTGTCTATGGAGGTGGGAACACTGAAATAGGGGTTTGACTATGGAAATCCCCTAAACAACCCCAACATTTTTCCCTATTTTGCTTTGTGTAGGTTTTACATTCGTGTGGAGCTTATGGGAGGCTCGACCAAACAAGAGTTCTCTTTTTTAAGTTAAAGTATTCTTCTTTTTTTCCTAATAATTTAGATCCTTTATGCTTTCTATTATTTTATTAAATTATATTCATCAAGTAGACTAGTAAATTCATGTCAATTTTAATGGTATTATACACTCTCTATCTATATAGACACTAGTTCACTACCAATATTCTAGTGCACCACACTGTCATCCATATTCTACACTGGAGAAATTTGGCCAAGAGTTGTTGGAGTTATAGTTTTGACTTAGGAATTCTCTCTCCTGATCCCGTAAGCCTCTTAGTTTTAAAGAAGGATAGTGATATATCACTTTTCCTTCCTTGTCAACTTGCTAAAACATCAAACATACCTTAAACAATCCTTAGCATGAGGTAGATTAGGGAAGCTAATCATTCTAGACCCTTTGGTGACCTCGGTTTCTGAGCATTCATTCCCCCTCCTCTACACCACAAAGATGTATACTATTGTTGTGGTGCACAATTTTACCATGTTCTTTTATTTGAAATTTCCTTCCTGTAATTACATATATTATAGTTTTTTATCATTATCATACATCTATTCATAGTAGGATTCATTTTTTCTAGCTTCTTTGGTTTCTCCTATATTTGTGCATCTACTACACCAACCTTTGGTACACCTACAAAATGTTTTGCATTAATGCTTCTTTCTCATCACAACCCTATTTATGTGTAGTTTGTTCTCATAGATCACTATTATTGCAATATCATGAGAGTATCTTCACTTCTATAATACCCATCTATAGGTGGGGCCTCACACCAACATTAACTCTTGAATTTTACCCATTCACTTTTAAGCGTTTATAAATAATGAAATTGTTATAGCTGCACCCTAATATTAACATATATAAATATATATGTATCTCTCTCTCTCTATATATATATATATGTATATATATATGTATATATATATGTATATATACAAACACACAAAAAAATTTCCACTTTGTATGAATGTGTTAGGTTTGGGTTACCATTTTAATCATGCCCTTTTAAAAATGTGATGTTTCACATGGTCAGGTTGGGTGGTGGATTATTCCCTAAAACATCAAAAAAATGTTGGTTCTATGTTTTAGGGGATAGGACAACACTTTTCTCCTAGTTTCATTCAAGGAAACCCTATAGATTTCAATCCAAGGATCGAATGGGGGAAATAGATTTTATAGAAGGGGTATCTTAGAGTGTGATTAAAGACTAAAATGGGGTTAATTACCAAGCAAGGGCTTGGAATGACAAGAAATGTAAAGAATATGCAAAACTCAATTAAATGACCTAAATTATGAAATTGAAAAAAATAGATGAACTAAGATTGAATAGAGGGGTACCTAGAAGAAAGATGTGGTCAAAAAAAGATTTGAAATCCTCAAATCTTGAATTTTAATCCTCACTAGGACTCATATCCTAGTAGGGGAGATTCAGTCCTAGACTATGGTTTCTGTGCAGAAACTGGAACCTTTCAGGGACTACTTTAGATCTCTTGAAATCTGAAAAAGAAAAACTTTAGTGGGACTCATATGCCACAAGCTATGTATCAGTCCTATTTTTCTTTTTGGAAGGTCAAGATTTGAGTCTTCTCTCCTATCTCTTCTCTTCCTGTCACACTTTGTTTTCAGGTCTAAACACTAAATTAGGACATGTAGGTGACTTTCCATAAAGATGACAACCTTGTGACAACTTGAAAACCTTCCTCAATCTTGAAACTTCATATTCAAATGATCTTCAAGTCTCAAGACACCTATATATGTAATCACACATGTAGAGAGATAGAAAAACTTTTTGATTGTTAGGAAATAGGCGTTTACCTTGGTCAAAGCATGTTTAGGTAATTAAACCTTATGATGAAAAAATGAAACATGAACAATGATACCTTGAATGATGTATTGGAATTTAAATCAAAAATCTACTATGAAGTGTCCATGAAGACTGTGGATCTTGATCTTGAATTATATGTGGAACAATTCTTAACATGGATCTTCAATGCTACATCACACTATTAGCTTGACAAATGCTTGAAGCTTTATGCCCTTGACATAATGATGGATCTTGAATTGTTGCAATAAATGATGAAGAAATCTTCCCTTGAATGCTTTATAAATGCTCTTGAATGTCCTCAAATACTCCTGTGAACTCTTGTAAAAATTATCTTCATTGCTTGTTAAATTCTAGGATTGCTTAGGTGAAATAATGGTTTGAAACCTTGATTATATAGGCATTCCATCTAACTTACCATTTATTAGACATTCATGAAATTTGAATCCAAAACCCTGATTTCTTATTCAAAACCCTAAAACTAGGCCAAATGGGACTCATACACCACTTGTGGTGTATAGGTCCCATTTGGGTGGGACTCATATTCCCAAGGTGGTGCATGGATCCCACCAAGCCTTTTTGGATAGAGGAAATGTTAGGGAGTTGATATATTAAGTATATTTATTAATTATGTCAAGATCTTGATTGAAATAAGCCTCAAGATACAAAATAAAAGGGTCTTAAGTTCCTATTAATGATGATATGAAGGTCATAAATTCAAGAGAGCCTAAAAATTAATGTAAGGGTGTAAATAAATACACTTTACAAGGAAAAATTAGGTCTATTTATCTTAAAATAGCCCTAAACGTAATTTGAATTTGTAAAACACATTACAACACTAGATCAAGGCGAGATTAGGTCCATTTTAATGTCAATCATTCCCAAATTAAGTGTGAAAATGTAAGGGATGGCATTTTCTACACTACATCTATCACCCACTTTGGTGAGAGGAGGAACTTGCTTCAAACTCACACTAAATTAGAAATTCAAGAGGGGTCCAATATTACCAATGTGGATGGACTAGGAAAAAAAAGATCAAAGGAGGTGGTCAATCCCCTAGGATCCATGATCCTATGCAAAACCAATATAAGTAAAAAGGGACACACATAAGGTGTATGATATGCAACATAAAGATACACAAACATATGATGTCACTGAATTGAAGATGAAAGAAAAAGAAAGAAAAAGTTTGATCAAGCTTTGAATGTTTGTCCTGCATGTTGTGGATCAGATCTAATCTATTTTTCCAATATGCATACTCACACCAAAGCAATGGAACTTCAGGATATGTGCTACGTGTATCCAAAAAGGGTGGCTTACAAGTGGAACATGGTGTCGACTATGCAAACCAAATGCATTCTCATAAGGGCTAGTGGAAACTTAGGTTGTCCACTAGATGATCCCCCAAATAGGTGGGATACATATGCATGTGGTTGGTATGTGCTCACACACACAAGCAAGTGGCTATGGGAAAGTCACACCTAAGTTCGGATCCCATATGTACAACCATACCAAAGCTACCTCCTAATAAATTTGAAAAGGCACCACACAACATGACAACAAGATCTATGAGGCAAGAAAAGATTCACATGCTTGATACCTATGAATGAACAAGATGGCTCTATAGCAAAGAAAATTTTGTTATGCAAGGTGGCCATATAACAAATATTGTAAATACAAAATAGTGTAAGATACATTCAAGTATTTTTCTTAGTTCAAGTAGGGTCTCTTATTAGGGAACATTGTGTCTAATGTATCCAAAAGAGAACAAGTTAGGGAAATATCACACTCTTTGAGGAAATTAAACCCAATGACACCATCAAGAGAAGAATGCATCACAAGAATAAAGAAAATCACACAATAAAACATGAGTGTCAATTTATGCCCCCACATTAAAGTGGTTGCTAACACCATTGCTATGAGAAATATACTTTAAATTAGAAGAAGACATGAGAGGTTATTTGAAAATATTTACACCAAGTCAAATATTTATGAATGGTACTAGATCATGAATAAGGGGTAGCTCCAAAAACTTAGTACATCACTTGTGAGCCAACTTAAGGAATCTCATCCACATCCCAAGCTTTCTCTTATATATACATCGAAGGTGGTCAACCTTATAGAAGAGACAACAACAAGTGGCATACGAGGACAAGGCTACTTAACCCCTTGCCCCCAATTAGTATAGGACAAGGATGAGCTGAGATGCTTGAAGTAAGACATAAAAATATATATCAATAGAGGAGTTAGGTTCTTTAACATGAGGAAGAGTGCCACACTCCTTAAGATGTTGAGTTTTATTACTCAAATCCTTACATTCATTATTAGAATGACCATGAACTCTATGATATGTACAAAATGAGCTCTTATAGTAAAATTTATTTCATGTTCTTGGAGGAAGGGATATCAAACTATCTTGGAGAAGTCTCGAAAAGATACTCTCTTGATCAATAGTAGAATATGTTGCTTTATTTTGGGACAAAGATATCTTCTTAATATGAGGTTTCATACTTACTTAGACTCTTTATATGGAAATATTGTGTTCTCTTCATTATAGGAGGGTGTAAAATCTATCAAATTTGAATAATTAGTGTTTTGCATGATGAAATTTATGTTAAGAAAATATTTCTCTATTTATTTCATTTCCTTCAAAGGATAATAATCAAGACCAATAGTGTGTATCACTTCAGGATGCACTAATGTTAAAGTTGGCTAAAAATGATCTTTTGTAGTAGTGTTGATATTAAGTGAAGGCTTATTTTCTTGTATCAAGGGACACTAACCAAGACCATTAGTTGTTCCTTGTTTGTTAGGCTCTATAGGGACATATATAACTTGTTCTCTAGCACCACATCCTTTTCCACTATAACCTTGGAATTTGTTTCATAATATCGTAACATTTTCCATAAATATTTTTCATTTATTTTGGATTTGGTTGTTATACATTATCAACTTCAACAAATTTTTTTGTCTTTTCATGTAAAGTGGTTGAGGTGGATTCTTTTGAAGGGTATTCCAAATCGTGTGTTGATATGAACACTTTTATTTTTTCCTTTTCAAAGTCTTTTTTATGATCTTGTATTCTCCCATGAATGATGTGAAATATAAGAAACCACAATCATCTTATAATAGCTTCATGAACTCCTCAATATGTTTCTCTTTATATTTTTGTTGCACATGTTGCACTTGTGTATTTTGTGTCAATGTTTTCAAAGGACACTCCTTTTCCTTCTCAAGTATTATAAAAAAAATGTAGGGTTCATGATTAGTGTCGAGTGTGTACACTTTGTTGTTGTAGACATACTTCATTTTATGATGAAGGGTATAAGGAACTGCATGCATATCATGAATCCATGTTATTCCTAAAAGAAGGTTTTAGGAAAGATCATCAGGCATAACATGGATTTGGGTTTGTAATGTAACTTTGTCAACTTTAATAGGAAAAGTGATCACACCAAGTGGTCATTTTCTTACATTATCAAACCCACTAATAGATAAAGGGATTGGTTGAATTCTTGATTTATCCACACCAAGCCTATCAAAAATGTTTACACTACACACATTAAGGATTGAGCCATTGTCAACAAGGGTTCACTTTATACCTATCCTATTATATTGAGCTATTATCATGAAAGCTTGATTTTGTTTTTTCACTTCCAAAAGAGGGAGCTCACTTTGGTGGAAGAAAATATCAATGTTCATTTCTTGAATAATGGCTACTATGTCATTTGGTTGTACATTAGGAGGGGTAGGAACTTATTGTAAGGAATTTTGAATCATGTTACAATAATGGGGGGATGCTTGAATAAGGTATCATAATGATACCTTAGCAAAATTGTTCTTAAGTTGTTCAATAAGATCATACTCCTTTCCACTTTGTGGAGGCTAACAAGGACCTGGTAATATAGGTTGAGGTAATCAAAGGGATGTTGAAGGTATTTGTCTTATTTTTGGATTGTTTCTAGTTTTATATGTATGTGCAATAGTTTTATAATTCAATTGATGCAACACATTATTCTTAGGTGGTTCAAGGATGAAAACGGGTTTGTTTTGATTTTATGGTTGTTGCAAGGGTGGGTAAAGGATAAGTTCAAGTTTCTTTTGAGTTTTTGGTCACTGTGAGGATGGGTAAATAATTAGAGGATTCTTAGGATGTCCCATAGGATATGTAGGAGGTCCATTAATCAATGGGGATCTAACAAATGCTTGCACATTCAATACCTCAACAATTTTGGTTTGATTTTTTTCTAATGAAGGGCAGTCTAGTGTCATATTTTAACCATCATCCAATAATGTCACATCACTATTATTTGAAAGACATGTGTCAATGTTCTTATTTTCTCCCACCATGATATCTTCCCTAATAGGAGAGTTTTTAGGAGAGAAACAAAGTAGATGTTCATGGAATTCAATGTTTGGTTCTTATAAAATATGACTTCATCGTAAGTAAGGGAGTTATTAATAATTGAACTATCCTATTTACCAATGATATAATTCTCTTTTTCAATAATGTTTTCCATAGGGGAAAAGAAGCAACTAAGATTCTCATGACTCTTATTTATTTGATCTTCTAACATTAAATTATATTATTTACAAATAGTATAGATATTAGGGGAAGGTCCAATTTGATTGTTATGATTTTACATTATTTATTACTTGTTTTCTAAGGGCTTGTTATCTTGTGTTACAATAGCTACCCTATGAGGGGAGCTTTTAAGATTTTCACCACATTCCATAGTTAGGTTTTGTAAAGTGGCTTCATCACAAATAGGGGAGGGATCAAGATAAGGAGAATAATTCTTGTAAATGATTGGATATTTTCATTCAAATATATCTCTCCAAATGGTAGGAGCATTAGGAAAGGGAGAAATTGGATTTTCATGACTTTCAAGTGCAACTTCTAACACTAAACTATCTTCTTGATGACTAGGAATGTTGTTAGGAGAATAACCAATGTGATTATCATGGTTATTGACAATTACATCCCCATATCCTATAATTTATTCCCAAGTGGGAGAGGTAGGATTATCATAGCTCTCAATCATTGGATCTCTTAACACTAATATGTCCTCCTCACAAGTATAATTTTCAAGGTTGTTCAAAATTGTATCCTTTTTCACTAAAGCATTCTCACAAGTAGAGGAGGTGTTGGGAGAGGAATTTAAACTAACTAAAGTAGTGACAATGATTTCATCTTCTATTGTTAAAATATCTTCCCAAGGGGGAGGAGGACAAGAAAGACTTTCATGATTCTCAATGATTGCATCTTCTTTCACCAAGATTCCTTTGTCACCAATAGGAGAGGTATTGGCAGAAGGACAACTATGATCTTCATGGTTATCTATGCTTGTATCTTCTTCTTGTAGACATAAAAAATATACAGATTGGTCCTATACACTTGATCATGATTTTATTAACACCAGTTAATCCTGAATCATCTCCTCTACTGGTCATTTAATTAAATAATCTTTATTTAATTAAACTCATCATATTCAATCTCTTAATTAAATAAATCAAATTTATCTATGTGATGTAGATAAAAATGACTCTACAAGTAAAGATGGTTAAATCTAAGTTAAAAATGCATTAATCTAAATCAAACAACTAAGAATGAAGTAAATAAACTAAACAGTAAATAAACCAATATGAAACAATCTCATTGAATATCAGTCCATCTCTTCGAATTATCTTAATTTTCCTTCTCCATTTTGAATTTTGTAGTATAATTTCCCTCATATTTTTATAAGTGTGCAAGTATAGCCTTGATGTATGTGATTATAGAAAAATATTGAAGATTAACAAGTTTCTTCCAAAAGTATATAGATTTCGGGAGGAGGAATAATGACAAAGGTCAGCCAATTTATAGAAAGTTGGTTTTCAAATGATCACCTCATATTCAAAAGAGAGATCAATGATTGAGATTGATGAATTCTATGTGATGTGAGATTTGTGTTAGTTAGAACGTAAGTTGGGAAATTCTGCAGGATAAAGATTAAATTGAATAATAATTTAATCTAGTGTTAAGACTATTCGAAAATAGACTAAATAAGAGATCAAGATTAAATAAATGATTTAATATTCAGTTGAAAGTCTTCCAAAATAGAAGAATTTGAATTTGAATGAAAAGAATAAAGATAGAATAAAGATAATGATCTGTTCAAATGCACACATGAATTAAATAATTAAATAAAGATATTTAATTAATAAATATGTGTATGCAAGAGAATTACACTAACTGATCAAGACAGAGAGTCTCTTTGTAAAGACGATTAGATATTGAATCAGGAGACAACAGATGGATTTAAATATGTCTCGAGTCAAATGGTGAGTGAATAATTAGTTAAGTGGGCGATAGACCAATGTGACAAAAATTTCTCTTTTTATCAATTAAATGTTTATTTAATTCAAAATTTGAAATCTGAAAATATTTAATTAAATAAATAATTATTTATATAATTGACTGTTGAAAAGGTTAATCGAATAATTAACTAATTCAAAAATAATATTTAATTATAGTCGAAATATGATAAAAGGTAAATTAAATAATAAATTATTTAATTCAGAAAGAGAATTAATTAATTAGCAGCGTAATTAAATAAATAAGATTTATTTAATTAATCAAAGTTGAATACATGTCATAATGAATTAATTAAATAATTAAAGGTTATTTAATTAATAGAATAAATATGTGTTTAGGAAATAATTAAATAATTAACATTATTTAATCATGACCATGGACATTAGAAACTTATGTCGAAAGTGGTGCTTGGAGGCCTAGACCAATTTTCAATGTCTACAGTTTGCCCCTCATTGATACAATGTTTTTTATCACATTGTGTCAAAGAAAATCATTAAAAATATGCCCCAGTCATGCCCCAATATGAAATAGGTTAGGGTATACCCCTCGGGAAAATTAACAAATTTTTAAAAAAATTCAAAAAAAATTGGAAGTAGTCTCGATAAGTTAATTTGATGGCCAGAAATGCTATGGAGTTGACGGAATTGAATTTGGATGTGTACGGGTCGATTGAAGATGGAATTTTACGTGGCCAATAGATAAGGTCAGAAGAAATTTCACTTTTAACCCTAGGTACAAATAGAAATTAGGGTGAAATTCAAATCATTTGCACCCCTAAGACTTGAAGAATTGAAGTTTTTGTTTTGAGATCTCGACGAAATGTCTCCCATTCCATACACCCATCAACATGTATATCAGATCCATACCTTCTGATGGCTAGCCGATGTGGAACCCCCGGTAAGTACCTTTGAATGATCTCTTGATTTTTTATTTTGCTCATAGTTTTAGGCAGTCAAAATTTAATTTTCAAATGCATTGCATTTTGTTCACTGCATCTGCGTTCGTATGCGATGCATTTTCTCGCAAAATGACACAAATGTAAAATCACGCCTAGGCATTTTTATGTCGTTTAGGGAAAGAACACATTTGTTAATTTATGCACTACATTTTGTTTCTTGCATCACATATGAGATTAGTTTAGGCGCTTGTAGGAATGTGAAATGCATTTGCAAAAGTGAATCACATTTACATGTAATTAGGAAATGAAAATGCATTGCATCTGTAATTTATTGCTCACATTTGGTTGTTGCTATAGGTTGTCTAGTTGTGTGATGAATTTTCAATATGAAAAATATATGCTTGTTTGTTCGATGCATGTATGTGCATGCACCACATTTGTAACTTAGAATGACACATATGATATGTGCACCGTATTTGGTTTTGAAACGACGCATTTGACTATCAAATTTTGGAAAAAATATTCTAATAGAAAAAATGAAATGATTTGACATTTGACACATTGTTTGAATGCTCTTTGTAGGTTATACTAGATCCTATCTATACACGAGAGTCACGGCCGGATACATTCGAGCTCAAAAATTGGTTAGTGAGTGCAAATAAATGATTGTTATGGAGACTTAGACTTCATCACGTATGCACCATGCCCACTATTCAGGCAAACAAAGGTATCCTTACTGCCCTATGCGAGAGGTGGAATTCTGAGACTTCTTCATTGCATTTTCCTACTAGAGAGGCAAGTCTTAGGTTGGAGGATGTTTACAAGATTCCTAGAATTTCTATCAGAGGCGAGAGAGTGATATATGATACCCAAAGGGGTTTTAGTGAGATTAGTAGATATTATGTATATGATGATATTTGTTGTTTAGGGATAGAGCACAATGAGATTAGATGGTAGGTGTTAGTGGATAGATATGAGTAGATTGACTGCATACTATGTTCATTGACTATTGGGATAGTTCTTCCTAACTGTCGTGGTCATAGATTTCCAATTGGGTGGGGGGAGATGTTAGTTGGGATGATGGAGAGAGAGGTTGTGTATTCTTGGGGTCCCTATCTATTATCCATGCTTTACTTTCATCTTCATGATATAGCTTACAGAGATGCGCAGTCGATGAACTGTGGGACTACTCTTCTTATGGTTTGGGCATGGGAGCACATTGTTGTGTTCCATCCTCCAGTTATTGTTGAGCGGGATGCAAGACCTCCATATGTTTTTTGTACACATCTATAAATGGTCACGATTGATCGAACCTGTTAATTAATTAAATATGAATTATTTAATTAATGTTCTTAAGTTATTTGCATATAAATAAATTTAATTATTTATTTATATTGTTCATTTTCTAATTCTTCTAATTTAATTAAATAAATAAAGTTTATTTAATTAATGCTACCTTCCTCTTAATTAATTAAATAGATTTTACAATTTATTTACATTAATTATCACAAGTTTAAATTCCAAATTTAAATAATATTCTTCTCTCCACACTTAATTAAATACTTTCGATATTTAATTAAATCATTTTCCAAATTTCTCACTCTTCCCACAAAATTAAACATTCTCAATATTTAATTAAAAAGGATTTTTCTCTTCTCACATAATTAAATATTTCTAATATTTAATTAAAGCCTTTTCATTTCTCTCACACATAATTAAATATTTATTTATTTAATTATGAGAGACACTTTTCAATTTGTCTCTTCATTCTCCACTCATCTCTCAGAATTCCATCTCCTTTTCGAATTCTCGATCTCTCACCGTTCATTTCAATAGGTTTGAACTCAACTGTCGATCTTGGCCAATTGAATTCCTACCTTCAAAAATCTATAAATACATCCCTTTCATGAGTTGAAAAGGACCTCGAATCTCAAATTTTCATTCATAGTTACTATAGTCGCATTCATAGCATTTTAATTTTCATAGTTTAATCTTGTAAATATGCATTTTTATTAATCTCATTCTCTCAAACTACCATTCTACAAGCTACTATTTTAAACAACTGAGAGAAAACATCTTGAAACGAATCCTTGGAGATAGAGGAAAATGGGATGAATTTGAAGAAGCTATGGTTTAGAGTTTGCATTTATTTTCTTTAATTTAGTTTCTTCAATCTAATGTTTCATTGGTGTATTAGTTTAGATTCAATTTGATTGACACATTCTAACATACACATTTCTGGCGCCCATCGTGGGGCCAAGCCCCGCATTTAATTTCTCTTTTTGTAGATTTTTTTTGGTAGGTGATGGACAAAAATCACGTTTTAGCACATACGAGTCATGGTTCGATGCATACGAAGACTGTTTCAGCACATACGATGACTGTTTTGGTGCATACATGACCTGTTTCAGCGCATACATGAACTCTTCTAGCACATAGACACTCTGTTTTGGTGCATCCCTGTGAACTCTTTCGGCACATACATAACCTGTTTCAGCGCATCTACGAGATCTTCTGGCACATACATAACTTGTTTCGACGCATACAATTGTAAAAATTTAAAATTCTGATTCTGATGCAATCTGCGGACAGGATTTTTCTGATGTTATTTTTAACAGAATGAACCAATCCTAGGGTACACATTTAAATCTGAATTAACCAATCCTAGGATAGTCACCAAACATAATTTTCTTTTGGTTAAAATGAACCCCATGTTTTTAGTGAAGCAACATCTTCACTTAGAATAGAAAATTTGTCAATTTGGGATTTAAAATTGAACCATTATTTGTTTGTTGTGATTGTGGGTAATAGGTCTATGCTCTCCCCTTGACTAGGTGATCAAAATACCAGACT
The DNA here is from genome assembly GCA_007115665.2 of Sequoiadendron giganteum. Taxonomy (NCBI): domain Eukaryota; kingdom Viridiplantae; phylum Streptophyta; class Pinopsida; order Cupressales; family Cupressaceae; genus Sequoiadendron; species Sequoiadendron giganteum. The sequence continues at coordinate 445,352,905 of CM021102.1, read as the reverse complement.
TACCTTTTATTTTCTGCAATTTAATGCTTTATTACATCCTTTAGAAGGCCTGCTCTTGTGGGAAAAAGTACTCATCCAAGAGGAACGACCTAAGTGGGAACACCTAAAGCCAAGGTTTCCAACCCACTTTAATCAAAAGCAAGTTGTTGATGAAAATCCAACTTGACAGTAGTGCATAGGATAACCATCCCCAAAACATTTGTTCTAAAGGTTGGGAGGTCTCTCAAGGGATTATATCTATTTTCCACACTGAATGGATACCCTTCCTACGACCATAGTGTAGAAAGCCAACCTTGTCAGTATCCAAACATCATTTTAATCACGATGCAAGGGGAGGGAAGAATTTTCCCCCAAGACACTCACCATATAGTCACCATGGATTGTTTGCTCAAGGGATTTGGTATCCACTTCCATCACTTTGAGTACGCACTTGGAAAAGACAAAAACACGGGTTCCCTCTAGGGGGTGACAAGGTTGTGTGAGTCGACGTGATTTTAAGTTGTGGGTTGTGATTACTATGATGACCTATTTGACAAATTAAGAGTGAGTCTAACTGAAGTGCTTATCTTGTTCAAAACTAGTGGAAATCTCAAGAACATACACTCTTTGTTTAGATTTTAGGATTAACAAAACAATTGTCTGCTTCTATGATGTGTTTTTCACATTTAAATCAGATTAAGATCATCCAAAACAAGAAAATTTTATCAAACTGTCAAAACATGTCAGTCTCTGAGCTGATTTAGCGCATCTGTGCTCTGATTTAGTGCATTCAACCTCTATTTTGATGCATTTGTGCTCTATTTTAGAGCATCTGTGCTCTATTTCAGTGCATCTGTTCTCTGATTTAGCATGTTCGGTCCCTGTTTTGATGCATATGTACTCTGTTTTAGCGCATCTATATTCTACTTTAGCACATTTGTGCTCTATTTTGGTGCATTCAGGCTCTATTTTGGTGCATCTATTTTCCAAGCCTAGGTAATTTTCTGATATTCAGAAATCAAGTCGTATTCATCCTTCTTATATTCCCCAGACTGCAATCACATACACTACTCGTCCAAATCAAATTCTACAATAGAGAACTCAATCATATTAGGCATCTATAAAAATTCATCTTTCTACAAAGCTAAGATCAAACTTCACAAAGTGCAAAATCACCTTTATTTTTCAATCTTTGGTTTAATTCCCACAAATAGGATTTTCATCCTTTCACTCAAGGAATCACGAGCTAAATATTAAAAATCTTTTAAGTCATAGAATCTTCATTCTATCTTGACTTTCATCACCATTGCACTATCTCATTTCTTTGATCAAAGTTAGTAGGATTTGAGTAAAGCTTATGCCTTTTACCATGAGATCTCGAAAGCACATAGAAAAAGATGAAAGTACAGTAAGAAAAATGGGTGATAATAGTGAGAGGGAGGAAAACCCCTTTAAAGCTTCAAACACTGAGGAATTAACGAAAGAGAAACTTCAAGAAGTGGAACAAGATCCTCAATTCCATACTCTTATGAAAAGGATTTTAGAAAGAAACAAGGAAAGATACTTTCTTTCTTTAGCTATTCAAGGAGCTAAGTTACCTGCCAATTTTGACACAGAAGGGATTAAAGAAAATCCTGAAACCCCTCTTAACAATTTTAGTGCCCTTACTCAACAGATCAAATAATTACAAGGGAAAATAAAAGAAATGCAAGAGGGAACACCAAAGAAGTATGTTTTGGAAGAAATATGTCCTTATCCATTCGATAGAAATCTTCGAATGATACCTTCTACAAAACATTGTGAAATCCCTAAGTTTGATAGGTATAATGGGAAAACTGACCCCATTGAGCATGTAAGGGATTTCCGAAATATGAGTTTAGAATTCGCTCATGAAGACACCTACTTAATGCGGTTGTTTCCATGAAGTCTGGGTGGACAATCCATGGAGTGGCTTTCAAAGATCACTCCCCCCATCAGAACCTTTGAAGAGTTGATAAATAAGTTCATATCATAATACTCTTACAACATCCAACATCAGATAACCATGCTTGATCTTTGTAAGATAAAACAAAAAGTAGGGGAATCTTTCACTACATTTTTGCAAAGATGGAGAAGAACGTTTGCTAGATATTCTCATCCTGTTCATGAAAAGGAAAAAATGGAGATCTTCATCGATAGTCTTAATAAAGAAATGAGTTACAGACTAAACCTTCACTGTCCTCCATCATTTGAAAAATTGATTGAAAATGCAATTACTATTGAAGGTGCATTGATCAAGCGTGGAGTTTTAAAATTTGATAAAGAGGGTTCAAATTCGTACAACAACAACAACAACAACCATAGGAACAACAATGACAAGTCACGATTTTGGACTTGAAATAAAAATGTTGTGAATGATGAAGTAGTAGGTGCTAACAACGTGAATACAAAGCCCGCTGTCCTTAATGTGTCAGGTGTTCAACGTAACAATAATACTAGACATTTTAGCACCCAAGGCAATGTTTCTAATCAAGGAAACACAACTAACACTTGTGGAAATAATTTTGGCAATAATCAAAATTCAAATGCGCCCAGACCATCATATTTTTCAACTCGACGGAGTTTCACTCCCTTGGGCCAGTCTTTGGAATCCATTCTCCAAGAATTATTGAATCAAAACACTATTACATTGCCACCACAAAGAGACTATGAACCTCGAGTTAAACCACCATCGTGGAATGACTCACACTTCTATGATTATCATAGATGCAAAGGTCATAAGAAAAATAGTTGCCAACAGTTAAAGAATATTGTGCAATTTTTGATTGATAATTGTACCATCATAGTTGAGGGACATAATGTCAATAATGATCATCAAGCATTCAAGAATCCGCTCCCTAATTATCACAAAGGGGAATCCTCGAGTGATAAGGGTAAGAATTTTAATAACATCCATGAAATTATTATCAATCATATCTATACTGATGATCCTCAAATCAATGCTATCTGAATCAAAGGTAAGCCAGAATATTCAGAGGTCAATGTTACGACAAGGGGACAAGCGAAGATCATTGTCAAAGGCGGTTCATCTAAAGCAGAAATTCCCCCTCCAATTCAATACAATTTGGTTGATCAATTACAAAAAATGTCAACCCAAATTTCTATCTTGGAACTTTTAAAGTTATCACCTGCACATAAGGACATTCTAGAAAAGGCTCTCGTCGATACAACTGTATCTCCTGATCTAGATACCGATAAATTCCAAGCCATGGTGGGACACTTGTCCTCCAACACATGTATATCTTTTTCTAAAAGAGATGATTCATCCATAACCCATCCACATAATTCATCACTCTATTTAGAATTCATGGTTCACAAAGCCCGCATTAGACGTGTCCTTATAGATGGGGGATCCGGATTAAATATTTTTACTTTAAAATTGGTCCTAGCTTTGGGATATTCAGCAGATTCTATAGATCCATAGAGGAAAATTAAAATCAAAGCTTATGATGATGAGGAAGGACTTCTAAAGGTCTTATCATGATACCAATCAGAGTGGGACCTATTGTGAAGAATACCTTTTGTGAGGTTCTTGATCGGGATTTAACCTATAACATACTATTGGGTCATCCATGGATCCATGACATGCAAGTAGTTCCATCTACTTATCATCAATGTTTAAATTTTCCATATGATGGATAGGAAGTAACCATACCCGCTGATCACAATAGTAGTCAAACTTGTTCTAACCTAAGAGCAACTCAGGACACATTTGTCCCACATAATAAAGAGGCTTTGGCCATATCTACCTCCAAAAACAAAGAACAAGTACAAGAAATGATAAGCAATTTTGGCAGCAAGATAAAATTTAAAGACAATGGGGTGGGAGAATATTCTTTATCTCTCTCTAATCTACCCCTATCCCCAAGATCCCATGGTCAGCCATCAACATCTACACAGTAGGCTGTAGCAGTTTTAGCCTCAACTTCAACCCCCATCACCAAGTTTAATGGGACGTTTATCAAAGAAACTGAAGGAGAAGATAGAGCTATTCTTGATTGGATCTATAAATATGAAGAAGAATCTGTACAACATATCAAGTTACCCACACAACAATATGGAAAAGGTTATGCTATCATGCAACAAATGGGTTATGAAGGAAATGGCCCTCTAGGTAAAAGAAAAGAAGGTATTATTGAACCTGTCCAATTAAAAACAATGTGCCCAAAAGATAAGATTGGGTTGGGATATGGTGAAAATACCAAAGAAAAAGTAACACAAAGGCTATCTAATGAGGAGTTAGTTGAATCAATTCTGAGAATTCAAGTAGATAATTCTGAAATAGACTCAAATGAATATGAATGGGATGACTTCTCAGATGATACTTTTGTCTCAGAGAAAAGAGTGGATGTGATACACAAATTCTCACCTACATTCTTACAAGGAGAAAGCTTAAGACCTCTGCTTGAATACATCGTACAAAGCGATCATGACTCTAGTGAGACCAATTTGATTCAAAGCGAGATAGATCATTCTGAGGAGGATACCATCTTAGACTTCTCCCAGGATAACATTGACAATAACATCATGACCCTAACAGCCAATGACTTTACTCATCCTAATGATCCATTACCTTTGGTTCATCCTGAACTCATTGATTGGGAACAAATCACACCCGTTGATGTTCTAACTTTTCCAAATGATAAAACCATAATAAACTTTCTTTGTTCATCCCATCCCAAAACAAGTTCCACTGGGGAGTTGCAAGGTCAGAGTTTTCGGCAGGAAAGTGCCAAGTTTCTCGGCTATGAAATAAATAATATAAAAGAAAGATCTAATGGTGAAAACCTAACAAAGGTAGTGTTAGATCAGAAAAAATAAAAATGAAAGAAAGATCTAATGGTGAAAACCTAACAAAGGCAGTATTAGATCAAGAAAAGAGAAAAATAAAAAGCGTATCCAATGGTGAAAACCTTTCAAAGGCACCAGAGGATGGGAAACTTGACACTCTTCTGAAATATTATCAGGAAAGATCTTCCATTTTAATTGAACCAACGGAGGCACTCAATATAGGCACCACGGAAAAGCCTAAAGTTTTGCAATTGGCTGCATCTCTAACAGAAGAAGAAGTACCTAGATTCACAGAATTTCTCAAGGATAATCAAATCAGTTTTGCATGGTCCTACGTAGATATGCCTGGATTGGATCTAGATCTCATCATGCATCATCTATCTATTACACCGAGGGCAAAGCCTATAAAATAGAAACTCGGAAAAATGCATCCACCTGTTGCGTTGTTGGTTAAAGAGGAACTAAAGAAAATTTTAGATGTGGGATTTATCCAATCCATAGATTATGCGGAATGGATTTCCAATATTGTGCCTATTTCAAAGCCAGATAGAAGGATCAGAATTTCCACGGATTTCAGGGATTTGAAGAAAGCATGTCCTAAAGACGACTTTCCCTTACCAAACATTGATATGATTGTGGATTTAACTGCTGGACATGCAATGTACTCATTAATGGATGGATATTCAGGATACAACCAGATAAAGATTACACCAAAAGATCAAGATAAAACAGCATTCACATGTCCTTGGGGTACATATTGCTAGAATGTAATGCCATTTGGATTGAAAAATGTAGGAGCTACCTACCAACGAACAATGACAACAATTTTTTATGACATGATGCATACATTCATAGAGGATTATTTTGATGATCTTCTTGCCAAATCTAACACTAGAGAAGGACACATCGATATCTTATCTAAAATTTTCAAAAGAATGGAACAATTCAAGGTAAGACTTAATCCTAAGAAACGTGTCGTTGGAGTAAATCTAGAAATTTATTAGGATACATTGTGTCGAAAAAGGGAATTGAAGTGGATCCAGCTAAGGTACAAGCAATTCCTGATATGCCACCACCAAGGAACATTAGTCAACTACACTCTTTATATGGACGGTTACAATCCATTCGAAGATTCATTGCTCAACTGGTAGATAAGAGTTTACCATTTACACATCTCTTGCACAAGAATGTTCCATTCAAATGGGAGCACAAATGTGAAGCAACATTTGATCAGATAAAGCAGTATCTCATCAATCCACCAGTGCTGACTCCACCAATACAGGATATACCTCTCATATTATATATTGTTGCCACGGAAGTATCTTTAGGAGCATTATTAGCACAAGAAGACAACTCAGGAAAAGAATGAGCCATTTATTACATCAACCGAACCCTAACAAGTCATGAGCTAAATTACACCTTCATTGAAAAATATTGTTTAGCAGTGGTGTTCACTTCTCAAAAATTACAACACTACATGTTAACCCATATAGTAAAGCTTGTGGCTAAGATTGACTCACTCAAATATCTTCTAAGTAAGGCAACCTTAACTAGCAGGTTGGCTAAATGGGTTATGATCCTAAGCAAATTTGATATTCAGTATGTGGATCGAAAATCTATAAAAGGACAAGTAATTGTAGATCAATTAGCAGAAGCATCGATGTCGGTGAAACATCCAATACATGTTGATTTTTCTGATGCTGATATTTTCACAACAGATATTCAACAATCATGGTCACTTTACTTTGATGGTTCTTACACTCAACATGGTTCAGGAGTAGGAATTCTTTTTATTACATCTCAAGGACACACAATCCCAAAATCTTATCGGCTAATGTTTCCTTGCACAAACAACATAGCTGAATATGAGGCATTAATAATTGGTATAAGAATTGCAGTAGATTGGAAAATTTTAGAACTTCAAGTTTTTGGTGATTCACAACTTGTCATAAATCATAACAATGATGAATATCACACTAAAGATGACAAGTTGATACCTTACAAAAAAATGGTGGAAGATCTCAAGAAATACTTTGTTAAAATCAAGTTCATATAGATGCTGTGCATTGATAACAAAGCAGTAGACGCTATGGCTACAATCACCTCTCTACTCCAATTGTCAGAGAATAAAAAATGGTACAATTTCCTGGTGGAATAATTGTTTTCTCCCGCCCATGACAATCCTAAAATGCAAATCATTTTCCATTTGACGAGTTTTGACCCTTCCTTATATGACCAAATCTACACTTACTTGAAAGATACTACTTTACCCTTAGGTTTGTCTAGGAATCAAAAATGAAATTTCATTCATCAATCATCTCGTTACACCTTAATTGTTGACATCTTAAACCGGCGTGGTCTGGATGGTACCCTCCTTATATGTCTTGAACGTGATGAATCGAAAAAAGCCTTACAAGAGGTCCATGGCGGAATTTGTGGGACACATTCAAGTGGACTAACCTTAGCAAAGAAACTTGTAAGATTAGAATACTACTGGCCAACTATGGAGAAAGAATCCTTTGCCTTTGTGAAGAAATGTGCTAAATGTTAGATTCATGGGAATCTCATTCGCGCTCCTACTCAGGAATTACAACCCTTCACCACAACATGGCCTTTCACTCAGTGGGGATTGGACTTGGTTGGCGAGATACATCCATCATCTTCAAATGGACATAAATTTATCATTACAGCCACTGAGTATTTCACTAAATGGATTGAAGCTATTCCTCTAACAACTATTATGGGCAAACAAATCTCGTCGTTCATCTTGAATTATATCATTTGAAAATATGGCATTCCTAACTCCATTATCACAAATAATGGTAGATCCTTTAAAAATCAAGATGTTGATGAACTATGTGAAAGATTTCGCATCCAACATAGGTTCTCTACACCTTATTATCCATAGGGGAATGGTCAAGTCGAAGCTTCAAACAAAACAATTCTAAAGATTTTGAAGAAAATACTGAATGAAGCAGGTCGTGATTGCCATGTCTAATTGAATCCAGCATTATGGGACTATCGAACAAGCATTCACACACCAATAGGAGCTACTCCTTATGCTTTGGTCTATGGAGCAGAGGCTATTCTACCACTAGAAGTTGAGATTCCCTCACTTCGAGTATCACTCAATGGTCTAATCAATGACAAAGACTATAGAGTATCAAGGTTGCAAGAGCTAGAACTGCTTGATGAATGACGTCAAACTACGATTAATCACTTGAAGGGATATCAAAAAATTATGTCTCGTAGCTACAATCATAGAGTCAAACCACAAAATTTTCAAGTGGGTGATTTGGTTCTTAGAGAAAACCCTCAAAATCAACAAGATCAGGAAAGGAAAGGCAAGTTTGAACCAAATTGGCTGGGCCTGTTCATTATTGTTGCAACATACGGATCGGAGGCATATCAGTTATCAATAGAAGAAGGGGGCCTACTCGAAGATCCGATCAAAAACATTCATTTGAAAAGGTTCTACACCTGAGAAAAAATCAAAAACAATATAAAAAGCCTTGAAGAAAAAATAATAATAATAATCAAAACATTGCCTTGATGAAAACCTGGCAAACAGGCATCTTGGTAATTACAAAAAATTCATAAAATTAGGAAAAAGTGCAATAAAAACAAATAGTGAAAACCTAGAAAACAGGCATCGTTTGTGATTTTATTTGGCTCTCTCATCTATTAGGATTCATTCTGCATGTGCATCCTTTCATCAACATCGCGCACACGTCATCATCGCATTTGCATCACATCATTCTCCTTGGAATGACAAGGATCTCATCATGGCTTGATGATTTAAGGGTTATCCATTGCAACAGTTGTGTCTAGCAAGAGTCAGAGTACAAGGTCATTAGGGGGCAGTTCGCTTTTTGAATATTTTCTAGCAGATAGTCAACAGCGTGTGTTTAGCATCAGAATGTCGGAAACAATAGTCTTGTCCATTTAAACTGAGCTTACACGATTATCTTGACAGATGATTTAAAAAAAAATTGGATGATCATAATCTGAATAAAATGAATGACAAACTTAAAGCAATAAGTTGCAAATTGTTGTTTTGATATTTGATGACATCATATCTTTGGAGTGGTTCAATGATGTACTGAACTAGAATCACAAGGAAGAAGTATGATTTTTCTTTGATTGTTGTATGTAAGTTAATCATTATTATTGTGCAAATTGGTCACGAGACATGCTCTACAATATAGTATTGATGACATTTCAGAATTTGCATAGGAAAATGGTTAGCTTTTGTCTGTTTATGCAAGCAATACTCAGGTCATCTTGGTTCAATTATACCTCGATGCTTGTATTAACTCGCTACATTAAAAATTATGGAAGCGGTACTCAGATCATCATTGGTGCTAACATACCCTTTGATGCTTGTACTAACCTTCAACATATCAAAAGGCTCAATGATGACAACTAAACACAGCTGGAAATGGCAACAAGGAGAATGATTCATTATTTTTTTTAGGATTGCATATTTCATCATTAGGAATGCATAATACATTTGCATTTCGAGGGCCTTTTCAATAGAATTTTGAGGGTTGATCACATTATCGAAAATCTTTTTCAGACAAATGGTTGAGTAGGACTGGACATTTGTTACATCATTTTTCATTATCATTATCATTGCACTTGCATATTTAAGTCATCATTTCATTATCATATTCATTATCATATCATTTTTTATCATGATCATTTTTCATCATTACACATCATATGCATGGTTATTATTTTAATCATTCATTAACATATACATTTGCATATTTCACACATATTCATAAACAAAATTGCATTTGTATCATTCTTTTCATATCATTGCTTATGGTTATCATGTTCATTTCCATTACATCATATATATCATAAGTTCATTACATGAGTGCATTTTCATTACATCATTATCATCATTATGAATCACAATCTCATCTTAAACATTTACATCCTGCATTTTACATTCATTGCATACATCATAAGAGAAAAGAAAAATTCATTTCGATCATATCATATCATTATTGCAGCATCATAAATGACATAGCATATAAAAAATCAAAGCAATCATCCATAACATGTGCATAAATCATCCATAACATGTGCATATATCATCCATAACACATGCATAATCGAATCACCATTGCATATCATAGATCTCATCAAAATAAATGTCCAGAAATACAAGGACATCAAATGTTTCAAAAAGATATATCGCATACAATGGCATAGATGTGTATAGAAAAATGCTCATCACTGAGGGGCATCTGGCTACAGATCATGGCTACTGTTGCCTCCAGAGGTAGTAGGCCTCGATGGATCTCTACTCCTAGAGGCTCTGATCTCTCGTCTGACCGGCTGACTTACACTCCTGGTCGCGCTCCTAGAGTGACTGCGTGAGTGAGTTTGAGTCTAAGTGCCTGACTAGGTAAAGGCTATCCACTGCTTAGGTGGTACTGCCTAAAAATATCGCATCCTATAACACTCGGCCTCCCAAGTAGTCTCTAGCCCCTCTACTACAACCTCTCCAATAGAGGTGCTCTCCACTGATCTCAGTAGTCTCTCAGCTACTCCCTCAGCCTATATGCATCGCTCTCAGAAGCTGTCTCTCTTGGTTGTGAGCTGAGCTATCTGTGGGTCAGGAGGTGGTGGCTATGCTATCTATCCCTACAGTTGACTGATGGTCACCTATGCTTGTGCTAACCAACTCCAAAGAGTCTGAGGGAGCTCTGATGGTAATCCGTGGTGCTGAAGTGCTAGCCTGACCTACTGCTCTGGATGTCCGTGGCCTCATGCGGAAGGGAATGTCAAAAAATAATCTCTACCTCCCACCACCCCCATCATCCCCATCATCCGATTCATCTGACTCCTCATCCATCTCCTCATCCTCGGAGCTCTCATCATCCACATCCATGGCCACCCCACCGATATCTGTGGCCTGCTCTGCCTATAACTGTCCCTGATCCTATGGCTGCCCTGTTGTTGGATGTCCCTATGGATGTTGTTGCCCTACCTGAATAATTGGACCTCCCATCAATGGGGCAGGCTCATCTGGATTGGTGAACTTAGGAAAGGGATGTGTGTAGAAGTATGCAGCATAGTCATGTGTCATCCCTAGATCTGTGACCTCTGGCCGTATAGTCCAACCCTTCAGTTGTAGCTCAAAGTACTCCTCTTTAGTGGCCTCAATGGTCAAAACTAGCCCCCATTCTGGTACATCCCCTCGATGCATGGCATAGTGTGCCACCCCCTGTGGCATCATCTGTACCCATCCAAACTACCTCAAAACCCTCGGGCCCAGAAATCGCTCAATGATGAATGGGGTGCGTCCAATCAAGTATCTGGACCTTGTCACATACGGTAGCTCTCTTTCATCTGCCTACCATGGGTCATAGTCCACATACGGTCGCCAGATGACCGTATCCAAATCATCGAGTACCCGCTGCCAATACTCCAATTTTCCCAGCCTCAGCTGGACAAGGGGCCTTGTATATGCATAAGCATAGGGGAATCCGATGGGGCAATCTCTCCTGACAATGGGGCGTGTGATTGCAAAGTGCTCCTAGGAAAATATTTGTGAGAGTCACTCCATAAGAGAGACTCTTCCCATCTGTGTACATGACCTAATGAAGGTCATGGTATAGATGGGCAAGCATGCATGACCCCCATGCATATCTGGTGTGGTGGAGAAGCATGTCCTCCAAGATCCTACCCCACCCAACTGATAGTCCCTTTGACCTGCGATCAGAACAAAGGAAACCACCAATCATCCCTACTAAAACTGAAGGCAATGGGGTATATCTCTCTGTCATCTCCTTCCAAGGAAGCTCATATCCATAGACATGAGGATCCTAGAAGACCCGTCTCAAAGCATCTGTCCCCCCAATCTCCTTGTGATCATAAATCACAAGCTCTCCAAGCATAGGAATACCCAGAATCCTGTAAACATCCTCTGGGGTCACCGTGATCTCTCCTATCGGCAATTGGAAGGTGTTGTGCTCATTGTTCCATCGCTCTACTAAGGTAGTCAATAGTGCCCTATTGACCCGATATTGCAAGATACTCAATAGAGCTCTCAGGCCACACTGGTCTATCACTCCCAAATCATCATGGGACAGTTGGGGAATCATCTCCCATGTCTACGGAAATCTCTCTCTGATCTGGAGGAGGTTAAATTCCTCCTTTACAAAATCATCAAGCAAGCATGCAAAAATCAATCAACAATGGATATCATCAATCAATCAGTACATCAAGCAAGTTCAAATCACATTTAGTTTTTTTTTCATATCGCATGGAAACAAATTTAATAGTCATCGTGACTTAATCTATTTTGACTTTCAAATAGGAAAGTAAATCTATCAATACTATTTGTTTTTCATATCGCATGGAAACAACTTTAACAGTCATCGTGACTCAATATCTATCTATTTGAATTTTAATCAGGAAAGCAAATCTATCATTTCTACTTTGTTTTTCATATCGCATGGAAGCAAAATTTATCAAACCTATTTGTTCTTCCAGCATGAAGATAAATTTATCAAATCTATTCATTGATGATATTCAAATGCATAAAATTTGTTGTCTAATCTAGCAACAATCATCAAACATGCATCAATTTTTCTTCAAAAATTAAAATTCGGCAAAAATCCATGGATGCGCTAAAACATTTAATCAATGCACTAAAACCATGGATGTGCAACTTTACTCCATGGATGCGCTAAAACAGTCTATGGATGTACGATTTCATGAATGCGCTATTTCATCATGCATATGCGCTATAATATTTTATCTATGCGCTAATCTAGCCTATGCGCTACTCTATCATCCTCCGTAGGCAAACTTCATGGATGCACCATTTGATCTATCCTATGCATGACTATTTGGCATCTATGCACGACTGTTTTGCACCTATGCACCACTTTGCATGCACCGATTTATCTACTGTATGTGCTAAAATACCTATCGTATGAGCTAAAATAGAATTTTAAAAATTCAAAAAATTCAAAAAAGCATCCAAATATCATAAAAATTTGACGGAGAGATTTGGATCGACTTACCAGAGGTCCATACGCAAGTGGTCTCTGATGACGGTGACCTCGCTTGAATCTATGGCGCTCATACGAGATTGGCATCGCTAATATCTCTCTCAAAGCTCCAAATTTTCTCAAAGGTTACTATTCAAATGAAAGTGACTTCTCACCTTTTTCATCTTTTAAAGGGGTAAAAATAGCATTAATTACTATGCAAACTACTATTTCGAGAGTTAAATTGCCAATTTTTCTCCGAAATCATCTGAAAATCTTCCATATCAATCTCATAATCATTCTCATCATGCAATTTATCTCTCGAGGGGGCATATAGCATCATCAGTAATTTTTCAAGATCAGGGACAAATTCTTTGAAGCAATGCATGAAACACATAACTTCAAAGAGGGGCAAAATGTACACATCTAAAAATGGTCACGGTTGATCAAACTTGTTAATTAATTAAATATGAATTATTTAATTAATGTTCTTAAGTCATCTACATATAAATAAATTTAATTATTTATTTATATTGTTCATTTTCTAATTCTTCTAATTTAATTAAATAAATGAAGTTTATTTAATTAATGCTACCTTCCTCTTAATTAATTAAATAGATTTTACAATTTATTTACATTAATTATAACAAGTTTAAATTCCAAATTTAAATAATATTCTTTTCTCCACACTTAATTATATACTTTTGATATTTAATTAAATCATTTTCCAAATTTGTCACTCTTCCCACAAAATTAAATATTCTCAATATTTAATTAAAAAAGCTTTTTCTCTTCTCATATAATTAAATATTTCTAATATTTAATTAAAGCCTTTTCATTTCTCTCACACATAATTAAATATTTATTTATTTAAATATGAGAGACACTTTTTAATTTGTCTCTTCATTCTCCACTTGTCTCTCAGAATTCCATCTCCTTTTCGAATTCTCAAGCTCTCACCATTCATTTCAACAAGTTTGAACTCAACCATCGATCTTGGCCAATTGAATTCCTACCTTCAAAAATCTATAAATACAATCCTTTCATGAGTTGAAAAGGACCTCGAATCTCAGATTTTCATGCATAGTTACTATAGTCGCATTCATAGCATTTCAATTTTCATAGTTTAATCTTGTAGCAATGCATATGCATTTTTATTAATCTCATTCTCTCAAGCTGCCATTTTACAAGCTGTTGTTTTAAACAACTGAGAGCAAGCATCTTGAAATGAATCCTTGGAGATAGAGGACAATGGGACGAATTTGAAGAACTTGTGGTTTAGAGTTTGCATTTATTTTTTTTAATTTAGTTTCTTCAATCTAATGTTTCATTAGTGTATTAGTTTAGATTCAATTTGATTGACACATTCTAACATACACATTTTCTGTTATGTGGGAAACATTACATAGAGTCATGTGTGAGACATAGGATATTGGAGACATGCATTGGAAACATTAGTCCAATTCACATGGAGACCGTACATGTCTTGTGAGCGATGGTCAGATGAGGATAGGAATTTACCTTACTGTCGGCAGACATAGTACCTGATTGGGAGGGTTGTTTCCAATGTTCACATTATAGAGAGAAATTTTCCAGACCTGTACTGAGTTAGTTTTTTGAGTTGTAGGATGAACCTAGAGGATGGGAAGATTTTTCTCGATCATCCAAAGAGGTTCTTTGGTGGGGGCCTATGATAATAGTTTCTACTATAGAGGCAAAAACTCAAGCATTAAAACCTTTACTATGGGGATGGAGGGGTGGAACAGCGGATCCAAGGACTACAATTGCTTATGATACCTGGTGGACAGTACATCATCCTGTGCCATACACAAATCCGGATCAACTGACACCAGTGGAGAGATGAGGGACAGGGCCAAGAGGGCAGTGTAGAGGCAGAGGTGGTGGAAGGATTGGAGGCCGAGATGGTGGTGGTAGAGGTGGGAGACGAGGTCGGCAGGGATGGAGAGGTGGTTGATTAGGTGGATTATCACCTATCCGCGAGGCTGAGGCTGAGGTTGAGGATGTACCAATGTTAGACCTCAGGGGTGGAGTGGAGATTAGAGGAGAGCATGTTTTTGAGGAGGTAGTAGTAGAGGAGCATGCAGAGGAGGAGGCCAAGATAGACTATATGGATATCGATCCCCTTGGCATACTAGCAAGTTATGGAGAGGATGATGTGGAGCAGGAGATACCCATGGAGGAGTAGGAGAGAGAGCTCTAAGAAAGGATAGTAGAGGGGAGGTGGGATGAGGATGTTCCCTGAGATAGTTCTATGGAGTCATTGGAGGAGATGTTGAGAGTGATTACCACAGAGCGAGATGCCATGCTGATGGAGAGAGATGGTGATTTTATGGAGAGATCAAGCAGTATCCCAAAGGCAAGAGACATAGCAGCAATTTACGAAGATCATACATCTCTATAGTGGTTCATCATCTAATGGTTTTACTCATGAGTTAGTAATGGTAGTGGATAGGGCTTACTATTACAGGGATTTGTATGATTCAGTGGTACCTGCTGAGAGACGAGCTCCTAGTTTTTATGAGGTCCATAGCCAAAGATCATAGAGAAGGAGGCAGATGAGGACACAAAGCATAGAGGGTGTGGTAGGACCATTGAGGACATGTCCATATGACAGGCCTCCCATTTCATCGAGAGTACCTCTGTGATAGATTCCTCCACATTCGCCACATGGGATTAGCGACAGTGGGACACATTAACACTTTCATATTTGTGGACATTATATTTTGATCATAGAGCCTGCGAGCTCCTTTTTATTTATGGATACATTCTGACATTCTACTATGACACACGTTATTTTTAGCGATATATATATATGATATGCAGTTCTATTTATGATGATGTTATTTATTTTTATATGATTATGCAGCTAGATGATGTATGTACATGTTATGGATGATCATTTCTATATTAAGATTTGTTCATACAACCTATGATGTTATGTTGATTCTATATGATAATGGCTAAATGTTATGTATGCATTTGATGATTATGGAATGCAATATGATGTTAATACATGTACTACTTTCTACATGTAATTCTATATGTACATGTAATGTTTTCATTATGTACCCTGTGATAATTGAATGATTATTATGCCATGATTTCCTAGATATGATAGATGCCTATATTTTTATGTTTTTGGAATGTAAGATATATATGATTTACAATGTATGGTATTTACATGATTTTTCTAACATGAATGCATATGCAGGATGCTTTATATTTTTTTGCATCACATGACTCTATCTTAATGCAAGAAAGAAGAAATGTTAATGTGAAGAAATATGATGAAGAAAAGATATTCATGTTAATATTATCAATCTTTGATATTTTGTTGAATCCCAAAAGGCTTTGCACTTTATCATCATTGGGTGGTAACTAACAAAAATGAAGAAAAATACCAGGATATGACATAAATCAAGGTGAGCAAGGTCATCCACTTGCTAACAATAGATAGTCGTAGACAAGGAGTGTCTTAACTCATACTAAGGGCATAGTTGCCCTAGTATTTTTGTCAAGACAAACCACATACAACAAACAAAGAAAAGATGGGTCATGAGACATCATTGCTCCTGTAAATCCTCAATGGGACATCCTTGAGGAAACTAGTAACATGACTCAAAATCCAAAGTTTTAAAAGACAACTGATAGACATCAGTCAAAGAAAAAGAGTCCTTCTACATCCTTGCTTCTCTAAATCCTTCAAGGGACATCCTTGAGAAAGCTAGTAACCAGACTTACAATAAAATCCATAAAAAGATAAGAAAAAATAAGATATAAAGTCAAAAATCCAATAAAAGTATTTGCCAAAAATTGATCTTGTGTGATTGTGTGATGTTTGTCATAGCCCGATGTGAGGGATGACACATACCATATAAGATGTTGAGTCTAGTTTCGACTTTGTGACTATCTATGTAAGGCATGACAAAGCTTGGTTTCAGAAAGACATGTTTCGTATAAGACGTTTGAGTTTGATGTCGTGGATGTGACAAGATACATGAGGCTATGAGAAATGATGATTCCTATTGACAAGAAAGACATATCTTGCTGAAGACATAAGTTGATCATTCTGACAATGTGTACAATTTTGACTTGATGACAGTTTGACATGTTTTCCTTATTAATGCTTGACTTGTTGTGAGTGTGTGTATTGACTTGATACGATGTACCCTAAAGGACTAACCTAGTGCAGCCTCAGGGGCTAATTGATTGATGGCCATGCCTATGTTGTACATGCAGAGACCTCATAGTTTGACTAGACTTTGACTGACATCACTGACTAAAAATATGTACCTAACTTGATGACATGACGTGTGTGATAGTGAATGTGATAAAACCTAAGGGACTGACCTAGTGCGGCCTCAGGGGCTCATCGATTGATGGCCTTGCCTATGTTATACATGTACAGACCTCGTAGCTTGACAAAAAAAATGAATTTGATATATACAAAGAATGAGTCATGATTTTATGTGTGTGATACATGAAAAACCTAGACAGATAGATCTAATGCCTCGGGGGCACATTGATAGATGGCCTTTCCTACGTCGAGTCATAGAGGCAACATAGTTTGACTATGTCTACGACTGACTTGACACCGCTAACTCTAGTTTTTGGGATTTTTGATATGTTTTTATTTTTTTATCTTTTTAAAGTTTTTTGATGTTTTAGGATTTTTTCAAGACATTTTTTTACAATGGAATGCTATGTACAAGGTCCAAATGATGCAGATCAAGGATTTTCCCCTAGTCGGGAATAAGACATACAGGATGGAGTGGGGAGATGGAGTGGACTTGATGTCAATCGTTTCAAGTAATGGATAAGACAACCATTTATAATGAGTGATGGTGAAAAATTCTGATTGGAATGATAATAGATGAAGGAGTAGAGTTGACTACACATGGTGCTTGTTTGCTAGGTTTTCACAATGGTACTTATACATAGCACCACCGAAGTGGTTTTCACTATTGGATGGGTTATTTCTCTTTACTATTTTATTGATTTTTCAATTTTTCTAGGTGTTACAAAGATGCTTGTCAGCCAAGTTTTCATCAAGGTAATATTTTTTTTGTTTTTCTACTTTTTTTTTTGTTTTTTTAAGATTAAGACATGGTTCTTAGAAGCTACACATAGAATCTCTTCAGATGAAGGCTATTGATCGGTGAAAAAAGTGGTTCTCCTTTAGGGGTTGAGATTTGATATGCTCCTGATCCAAAGGATTTTATATCAATATAAGGCCCTAACTATTTAGGTTCAAACTTACTTGGTTTTTCTCTTTTGGTCTAATTCTTAGGATTTTCCATCAAGACCAAGTCACCAATGTCATAGTGTCGATTCATAACTTTCCTATTACAGCTGCGACGAAGACAGTTTTGATATGCTTGAAGATGATCTAGAGCCTTTTGTCTTCACTCATCTAATAATTCTAACTCATGCAATCTGTATACACGATACTCTTCATCGTCAATATGATCTTTCAAGGATACCCTCAGGGAAGGAATTTTAACCTCAATAGGTAAGATAGCTTCCAAACTGAATACCAGGGAATATGGAGTGGCACCAGTGGGAGTACGGATTCTTGTGTGATAGGCCCATAAGGTAGGATTAAGCTGTAGATGCCAGTCACGACTAGTGTCATTTATAGTATTTTTGAGGATTCTGATAATGGTTTTATTAGACGCCTCTCCTTGGTTGTTACCTTGTGGGTAATATGGGGTGGAAAAATGGTGTTGGATATGGAATTCTTCATAGAGATGGTGGAATTATTAGTTTTTGAAGTCCCCATTAGGAAAAGGGCCATGGTGAAGTAATCAAATGGAGCTCTTGTGCTAGCGCACATATCAAATCTTTGTGTATCTCACATTGTCGACATTTCCTGACAAAGATATATGAGTCATTTTCCATAGTAGGCCAATAATAACCTTATCTCATAATCTTGTGGGCTAGAGTAGGAGTGCTAGAATAGGATCCACATATACCCTCATTAACCACTCATAAGGTTGCTTGTGCTTCTTCAGCATCGAGACATCTGATCAAGGTGTTATCTAAGGTACATCTATATAGGGTATCTCTGATGATGGTGTATTTGGTAGATCTACAAAGAAAGGTTCTATGTTGGTTGTTTGACAAGTCTAAAGGTAGGATTTGGGTGTTTAAATAGTCGAATATGTCCCTATACCAAGGGGAAGTAGGACCAATAATAGTACACACCATCGTGGAATTCAGGACATCATAGGCAGGGACCAAAAGTTGTTCGACCAAAAACTCGAATTTAGGCATGTTGCTAGGAATATCCAATAAGGAACCCATGGTTTCCATAGAATCTACTGCCTTGTTCTAAATGTGTGGTATTTGTTGAAAGGTGATGTTATCAAAGTACTGCTTATAACTTTCGGCCATGCACTTTTAGGGAGAAAGTTTCTCATCTCTAGTTTCATACTCATCATTAACTTGCCAGACTACTAGCTAAGAATCTCCATAAATATGTAAAATCTTGATCTTCCATTGGGCTGCCATTCTTAGTCCTGTCACTAGGGCTTCATATTCTACTATGTTGTTGGTGTAAGGGAAAGAAATCCTAAATGATTTAGGAATAGTATCGCCTTGAGGTGTAACAAATAGTATGCTTGCTCCTGAACCACAATTAGTACATGACCCATCAAAGTATAATCTCCATGTGGTTCTAGTGTCAACTTTGAAGATAAACTCATTAGAAAAATCTACCACTAAAGGATGGTCCACCTTAATTGGTGCATATGCCAATTCATCTATAATTACTTTCCCTTTTATAGCTTTCCTTTCCACATATTGAATATCATAATTACTAAGTATCATCACCCATTTAGCCAATCAGCATGTTAATGTTGCTTTACTTAGAAGATATTTTAGAGGATCAATCTTTGCAACCAACATGGTTTGCGGGTTTAGGCCAAATTTTTTGAGTAGAAAATACTACCACAATATAGGCACGTTCTATGTTATTGTAGTTCAGTTCATATCCCACCAAATTATGACTGATGTAGTACACTGCTCTTTCATGACCTTGATGATCATTTTGTGCAAGTAGGGCTCCTAGTGCTGACTGAGTTGCTGAAATATAAATTATCAAAGGTTTGTCATCTGCAGGAGGAATCAACATAGGCATTGTAAGTAGATAATCCTTGATTATTTGGAAATCTTATTGGCATTTGGGTGTCCATGCAAACGGTACCCCCTTCTTGAGAAAATGTTGGAACAAATGTATCTTGTTTGCTTACTATACTATGAAGCATCTAATAGACTATAATCTCCCTTGTAGTGTTCTTAGCTAACTGATGCTAACTGGTAGAGGCATGTCCATTATAGCTCTTACTTTTATAGGGTCCACCTCAATGCCTCTTCTAGAAATGATGTATCCTAGAAGTTTTCCTGATTTAACGCAAAAGACAATTTTTTTTGGATTCAGTCTTACATTGTAATTTTCCAGTCTTTGGAATATCTTGTCAAGTAATTTCAAATGATCTGCTCTTATCAATGATTTGACTATTATGGCATTGACATAGTCTTCCATGAGAGTATGTGCAAGGTCATGGAAAATAGTCATCATTGCATGTTGATATGTAGCTCCAGCATTTTTGAGCCCAAAAGGAAAAAGCTTCTAGTAGTATGTTCCCCATGGACATGTGAAAGTGGTCTTGTGTTGATCCTCAATAGAAATTTTGATCTAATTATACCTAGAGAAGTCATCCATGAGGGATAACATCTCATATCATGTTGTTAGGTCCACTATCATGTCAATGTTCAGAAAATGGAAATCATCCTTAGGGCATGCCTTATTGATATCTCTAAAGTATGTACAAATGTGGATGCCCCAAGAGGGTTTGGTTACTAGGACCACATTAGAAATCTAGTATGTATAGTCTATGGACCTAATGAATCAAATATCCAATAGCTTCTTAAGTTCAACCTTGACTAGTAAAGCGATTTGTGGATGCATTTTCCTTAAATTTTGTTTGATTGGCTTAACACCTAGTTATACTAGTAGATGATGCAACATAAGGTCTGGATCCATCCCATGCATGTCAGCATATGTCCATGCAAATTTTATCTCTCTTTTTGAAAAAGTCTCAAAACTCTTGTTGCTCTATCTCTATCAAAGATGTTGCAAAGTATATTACCCATGGGTTTTCTTCAGTGTTTATGTTGATATCAATTGATTCTTCTACTAACATGGATGAATTTTCATGAGCAACAAGGAGAATGCTCAAACCTCCATTGTTGGGTTCCTCAAAGAGGTTTTCTCCATCAGATGTGTCCTTTATTTTTACTATTTCTTCATCCAAAGGCGCCTTTCAGTTTTCACCTAGGGACTTGTCATTTTAATCATTTTCATTATTTTCATTTTTATTTTCAATTTTGCAACTAGAGGTATGAACAAACTCCCCAAAATATGATTTGTCATCCAAGTTTATTGTAAATCCAACTTGATGATCACCTCTAGGTATTCCTTCTTGAAGTCCTATGAACTCAGTTATCGCTTCATAGTTCTCGAATATGTCTAAGATGGGTGTACCTTGTTGATCCCAATCGATATGTTGGGGATATATGAGGGGCATGTCATCATTGGAGTTATCAAATTTGGAGGCTAACAAGGTGAGGATAGAATGGTTGACATGGTCAAAGAAATTTTGGACTAACTCTTTTTTGTTCTTTTTCCTTTGAACAAGTAAACTCTGATGTGGGACTACTATAAGGGCTAAGTCATCAGAAGATGATTCGTTACATTCCCAAGTGGAAGGATCAAGGGTTTCCCAATAGTAATTCTTATTCCATTATTATTTTGATAAGGAATTTTTAGGACAGGGACTAGATGGATTTGGTACAGGTTTTATCATTTTTTCAAGTTCCCCAAATAACTTTTCTAGGTTCATCGTGTTGGTAGAAGAAAGGGAATCCCATTCATATTCGCTTGAGTCAAGGGATTCATCATAAACTAGTTCAAGTGGTTCTTGATATATATCGATGTCTTAGAAAGCACTTACTTCCTCTTCAAACAGTGAAAAATTACTAGAAATGCCAATTCTAATCGGTTGGAACCCTATCCCTAGGACTTTTGGTCATGGTGAGATAATGATTGGCTTAGTCCTTCCATTTTGATGCAGTCCTAACCCACTATGCCTATCATATCCATTACTTTACATTATTACGAAACCTTTTCCATATTTATCCTTAGATATTTGAATAGACGACAGAGGGTATTCATTGTCTTCTATGTACAACCAAGAGGTGATTTCATCTTGGTTTGTAGCTTCTTTACTTAACTCTCCCGATTTTATCAATGTCATTATAGGAGGGACATGGAATGTGACTATTGATTGTCTCCTATCTATTGTGGGTAGACCATATGAATTGGAAGGAACCATTTGACTAACAAAATAGGATGCTTTCATGTTGTATTCTACATAACCCTTATCTTGGATCTCGACCTTAGGAGTGGATGATGGCATTTTTTATGTAATGGACTTGGTAAGAGTTGATGGATCAATGTACAAGGATAAGGTGGAGGATGAAGCCTCTTGATTGACTGCAACCTGTCTTTATGGAATTTCACATAGGCTTGTGCAATATTGGAAAGGATTAGGATCACCATCAGTGGTGACCTCTGTACCATTGTACAAGAATTTAAGACACTAATGATATGTGGAAGGGAGGGCTTTCATAGTGTGTATCCAATGTCTACCCAACAAAAATTTGTAGGGAAGGGTGAGATCCAAGACACAGAAACTAGTGTCGATAGATGCAGAGCCAATCCTAATAGAGAGTGTGAAAAATCCTTTAGATAATATTTCCTTGTCGCCATATGCCTTAATGACTATACTCTTGGTGGTTTCCATGCATGCTTCTGAGAAACCTAATTCCTTAACCAACTTCAAGGTGAAAAGTTTCAACCTTGCTCCTTCATCTACCAAGACTCATCTGACTTTGATTTGATGGACAAGAACTTCAAGGTCTAGTGGGTCATTATGATTGGTCTTCTCAATTGAATAATCCTACTGAGAGAATGTAGCATGATGGGAATTGGTTAAGTATCCTACCATTTCTTCCAAATGATTGACATCTATGTTGGTAGGGACTTTTGTGCTTTGCAAGGATTTGTCAAGAATGGCTCAGTGAGCTAGTGATATAGTCAACAATTCCAAGATGGATATATGTGTTCGGGTCCTCCCCAACTGGTCAATCAAATTATACTTAATCTTGGAAGACTATTTTTGTGGTTTCGACAAAGGAACTGGAAGGGTTATCTTAGTTCTACATGTATTGACTGCACATTCAGGATGCTTCTTTATCATAATGGTATTGATATTTTCATCAACAGCTCGGATATGATTGATGATGGTACTTGGTTTATAATCGTACTTAGCACTATTATAATTGGCCAAGGTATTATTCTTAGTTCCTAAATTGGAGGCCTTTCCTTTCCCATGGTCATGTAATGGATCTATGAAGACCTAGTGATCACTATTCTTGGTATGTTTTTTCCCATTGACTTCTTTGGTTTCGTCTTCAAAAAAATTCTTGTATAATGTTTTTTAGTTGTTGGTGTTGCTAAAGATTATGTCCCTTTGTTTGATCGTATTCACAATAGGCGTTATCATCCCACCATGAGGGTTTAAACTGTCTAGGGTCATACTATTTTGGTTCCATAGATTTTAGGAGATTATGTTTGATCGGTTCTTTGAAAAATATCTCGATTGGTTCCCCCAAAGGGGTAAATTCACATTTAGGAAATCTCCTTTTTGGTCCTTGTTGTTGTGAATTTTGGACAAAGTTGGCTATTTGATCTCGATTATTAGTTATGTCCTGATTGGAGTTCTAATCTCTAAATGTGCTGATAGGTCCCACATGTAGGGTCTTAGCATCAACAATACCATCATATGTCACATTTTTGTTCCTAGACAAAAAAAAATTTCTATCATTGGGAGGGTTTTGGTGTGGAACAATTGGGTTCCTGCTTGGTACCTTAATGTCTCCTTTGTCAATAAGGCCTTTTTCAAGTATGATTCCTTTTTGCACCAAGTCTAGGAAAGAAGTACAATAATGTACTCTTAAGTCACTTCTCAGTTTCGGATGAAGATTTTCAAGGAATATCATGAATTTTTATTTTTCTAGTATCTCAACTGGACATCGACTAGCTAAACTTCTCCATCTCTAAAAGAAAGTGGTGAAGGTTTCACCTTCTTCTTGCATAGTGTGACATAAGGTAGCTATCATTATTTCATTTTCTATGTTGAAGGAAAAGTCTTCGACAAACTTCTCAGCTAATTCACCCCATGATCTTATGCCATATGGTAATTTAGAGAACCATTCCAATGCTATCCCAACAAGGGTTCACGAAAAGAGTCTCACTAAGTATGTGGGGTCATACGAGATGCCCATGCATGTTGTAAAAAATTATCTAGTATGTTCTAAAGGATTTGTCCTCCCATTATACTTAGGAAAATTCAGTATAATGTATCTTTGTGGGAAGGGTGTCATGTATAGTGATTTTTCAAAAGGACATGGACATAAATCTTGCACTAAGATAGTTCATTTTCCTAACATAGACATACTATCCATTTGTCATTAAAGGATTTGAATTTTATTTTGCAGAACATCTACCTATGTCAAGGACATGTTTGCATTGTTAGGATTGATGTAAGTGTTCTGAAATGCTAAGTTCTATGACAGATTGTGATTTGATGAGGGTATATATCCTGTTTGAATGTTCTGATTTAGTGTAGGGATATATCCTATCAGAATGTTTTGATTTTCTATAGGAATATTTCCTATCGAAATGTTTTGATTTGGTATAGGAATATTTCCTGTTAGAGTGTTTTGTGTAACCCCTATTTGTGGAATGGTAGTATGTGGTATAGTTGTGTTCATTCCAACTTTGGATCTTTTACCAGAAGTGTTTGTGCTTAAGGGGTTTGATGAAGATGCTCTCATAGTGAATTGTAAACCTTTTGTTATGTTGAAAGGGGTTGTGTTTAAAATTGACGATGTTTGAGTAGGTATGCCATTTGGTATTGTTGTGGTAATTTGAGGAACAAAGACACTTGACATCATGGTTTGTGTTGGTTGAGTAGATGTTGTTTTCAAAGTGTGAACATCAAATCCTTGTGGTAGTGTGGCACCTTCTAATATAAAATTTGCTAGATATCGTTGTGGATCATTTTCCAAACATTCATCCATAAAGGATGAAAACTCAAGATATTGTATGGAACCGTCTATGTCTTTAGTAATTTTTTTCCATGTGTATCTCTAGTGACATGTTTTTCAAGATTTTTTTTGTGTGGTCTCTCTTTCCCTAATGATTGGTTTCTGAAATGATTCATGAATTCATTAGGGTTTGAAATTTCTCTTTGTTTCTTCTTAGCCCTTGTTTCAACCATGAAAGTGTTTCTCAAAATGGGTAATGCAAAACTATGTCTAGAAATTGATATGTTATATTTCTATGTTTTTGGCATTTTTTGAATATAAAAGATGTCACTAAAATAAAGGATTTCTAATATGATGTATACTAGGATGACATACACTAAGATGGATTATATGCAAAAAATTTGACTCGACTATGTCGGTAAATGATTCTAAGTGGGTTTAACCTACCACCTATGGAATAATCCAAAACTATGACTTAACTTTACCAAGGAACCTGATGTAGGACAACGACAACTGATAAGGTGAATTTCCCAAACTAGACTGATGAGATGGAAGGATTCACTAGTAAGACAATAATGACTAGGTTCAATGATAATGACAAATTAAAGCATGAACGTATCCAATGATGCGAAAAGCTGTTCTATTATGGGATATGCAAATTCCTATGGGGTAACTAAGTTTTTGCAACTAAGATGAATATCTCTAAGATGTAAATGAGACCTAATATGAAATTTTTTTTAGAAATTTTCCAATTTTTGTCCAAGATTGACCACAGGAAACAAAAGTGAAAAAGATAGTTTGTTTTTCGGGCTGAGTTGGCAGTTTTCGAGATTTTTTGTTGACATTCAAATGTGGTTTAGGCTTTAGATGCGGTTCCAAATTTGATAGATGCATTGTGGATTGTAGATGTGATTCTCTGGTAAAAACTAGTCTTGGTTGTTGGCAGACAATTGTGACTTTAGCAAAAAGATGTGGTTTAACTTACAAAAGATGTGACTTACTAATCAAATGTGACTCACTAGTTAGATGCAACTCAGTTATCAGATGCGACTCACAAAATAAACTCTATTAAAACTAAATTTGTTGATAGGCACATGTAGTTTTTTGTTTAATAGTTGTGACTCACAATGACACATGCGGCTCGAGTTTTGACAATAGCAACTCTGTTTACAGTTGCGAGTTTTTTTATGACAAATTTACGACTGAGCCAGTTTTACGATCAAGTTTTGATGAATCAAAAAAAACAATCACATAATACAAAGTGTTTTTAGTTCAACATTTATGAATCTGTTAAAATTAGAAGACAAGTACAACCTAGGCTATGTTGGACAGTATTTACTAAGTTCTTACTTGGGTTTACTGAGCTACGCATACTCAAGGAAGATGACTAGTAGCTTGACCCCACTAGATCCCCTCCATGAAACTCGCTTATATGGGGTAGCCAAGCTACTATACCCATGAAACTCCCATGGCATACATTGCATCTTTACACATTAACCGTAAGAATGTAAGATGGCTTCACATGTCCAACCTTACACCAGTAAATAGATTGGGATTTTGGAAAAACTACAAAAAGGTTTTTAGTAAGGGCATTTCATTCATGGGGCACCATCTAGTACGGCGAGACACCATTTTTGCCCTTCTTGTCAGAATAGTGAGCATGATTTTTGGGATTTCCCCCAAAAATCCACTTTTATATACTTGCTAGAAGTCGCTGGCAACAAGCGTGTTACTGGTCTGAGTCATCTTGGGGTGAGTACTTTTTCCCACCAAGACAAGCCAAAGTTCTAGAGTCAGTAACCATTTCTCTTACACCCACAATCACACGAATGTGCAAGGGGAGAGAATTGTCTATATATCAAATTGTAAGGGTAATTACAAAGTGTGCTTTCACACTAGACAAAGTAAACACTGGTTAATTTTAAGCCAAATGACAATTATCTAAATACCAAACATAAAATTTCATTTTAAATATTAAAAGTCTTCGTCAACAGGTCCTTCATGCATCTTGTTAGTAGTTTTGTTGGTCTTCGTCATTCATCCTGCAATAAAATGGGTTTGGTTTCAAATATCTTCTATGCTTCATCCTATAAAAACTAAGTTATCCTCCTAAATCACACGCTGCAAACAAAACATTAGTGAAAACAAAATCAAAAACATAGAAAATTTAAAATCAAAATTGTTACTAGTCAGATGCATCATTTAAGCCTACAAATGCATAGTGGGAAATCTCATATGTGTCTCATGTCATCAGATGCATTTAAGAATTTATCAATTATGGCTCCAGAAGTTAGATGTGTCATTTTTTCAGTTAGAAGTTGTTTTTCGTATGATGCCTACAAAACAAAAATATAAAAAAAAATGGAATGGATTCACGAAGATTGAAATGTCTTCACGTCAGGTTCACCAAATGTAACATAGATAAAATGACTCTACAAGGGAGATGGTTAAATTTAATCTAAACATGCATTAATCTAAATCAAATAACAAAGAACGAAGAATAAATAAACTAAATAGTAAATAAATCAATATGAAACAATCTCATCGAATATCAATCCATCTCTTCGACTTATCTTGATTGTCCTTCTCCATTTTGAATTATGTAGTATAATTGCCCTAATATTTTCATTAAGTGTGAAAGTATAGCCTTGATATATGTGATTACAAAAAAATATCGAAGATTAAGAAGTTTCTTCCAAAATTATAAAGATTTCAGGAGGAGGAATAATCACAAAGGTCAACCAATTTATAGAAAGTTGGTTTTCGAATGATCGACTCAGATTCAAAAGAGAGATCAACAACCAAGATTGTTGAATTCCATGCGATGTGAGATTTGTGTCAGTTAGAACGTGAGTTGGGAAATTCTATAGAATACATATTAAATTAAATAATAATTTAATCTTGTGTTAAGAATATTTGAAAATAGACTAAATAAAAGATCAAGATTAAATAAATGATTTAATCTTCAGTTGAAAGTCTTCAAAAATAGAAGAATTAAACTTTGAATTAAGAGCTTAAAGATAGAATAAAGACAACGATATGTTCGAATGCACACATGAATTAAATAATTAAATAAAGATATTTAATTAATAAATATGTGCATGCAGGAGAATTACACTGACTAATCAAGACAAAGAGTCTCTTCGTAGAGATGATCAGATATTGAATTAGGAGACAACTGATGGATTTAAATAGATGTCGAGTCAGATGGTGAGTGAATAATTAGTTAAGTGGGCGATAGAAGAATGTGACAAAAATATCTCTTTTTATGAATAAAATGTTTATTTAACTCAACATTCAAAATCTGAAAAAGATTTAATTAAATAAATAATGATTTATTTAATTCACTATTGAAAAGGTTAATTTGATAATTAAATAATTCGAAAAGAATATTTAATTATAGTCGAAATATG
The DNA here is from genome assembly GCA_007115665.2 of Sequoiadendron giganteum. Classification (NCBI taxonomy): domain Eukaryota; kingdom Viridiplantae; phylum Streptophyta; class Pinopsida; order Cupressales; family Cupressaceae; genus Sequoiadendron; species Sequoiadendron giganteum. The sequence goes on along the minus strand of CM021102.1, from coordinate 445,324,467 downwards.
ATAAAAGGTAAATTAAATAATAAATTATTTAATTCAGAAAGAGAATTAATTAATTAACGATGTAATTTAATAAATAAGATTTATTTAATTAATCAAAGTTGAATACATGTCATAATGATTTAATTAAATAATTAAATTTTATTTAATTAATAGAAGAAATATGTATTGAGGAAATAATCAAATAATTAAAATTATTTAATCGTGACCATGGACATTAGAAAATTATGTCAAAAGTGGTGCTTGCAAGCCTAGACCAATTTTCTGTGTCTACAATCTAATTAAGTCATCAACTTCTATTAATTAAATAAATCATTTTGTTTAGTTAATCTGATAGTCCCTCTTCTAATTAAATAATTCATTTTATTTAATTAATCTCTAAAGTCATCTCATGTGAATTAAATAAATTTATCTTTATTTGATTTAAAACTTAACACCATTCTCTTTAATTAAATAAATTAAACTTTATTTAATTAAGTCTAAATTCATATTCTTCTCAATTTTGATTTAAATCAATCCAAAAATATAAATCAAGTTGTCACATCAGCTAGTCTACTTTTAAATTAATCAAACCCCGATTAATCTTAATCTTAATCCCTCAAATCCTCTAGCTTTTGCAACTTGAACAAATAAATCATTTTAATTGATTTATTAAATCTCTTATTTTCTCTCAACATGGCATCAAGGAGGGAATATTCTTCAAATTCAAAAATCCCTCCAAAAGGATGAGTACATCCAACAAGGCATTAAAGGCCTCTTACATGTCCTTTGCCTTTAGCCAAGTGGCATTAACTCCATTTCTTTCTCCCTCTAGCTTTTCATTTCCTCAAATTCAAATATCCACCTAACCACATTTATTTGCACATTCATCAAAATGTGCTCATTCCTCCTCCACTAGCATGTTGACAAGTGGTACCTTTCCATTAGCTCATGTGTAGTCCCACATTCATCTCTTTTGCCTCTTTCTCCATCATTCTCTTTTATAAATAGAAGGCTCTCATTTTAATTTTGGACCCAGAACTTCATGCAACATTACTATCCTCAATTTTTTAGCAACTTCCATCCATCTTTTCCCATTTTCATCCATTTTTCATATTTCCATAGCTAGGTTATGGAGAGATTTCACCAAGGAGCATCAAATCTTCACCATTGATCATCAAGCCTGCAAGGAATTGGGAAAGGGCCATTTTCCACATCAAAATGACACCAATTCCCCCATGGAATTGAGAGTTTTAGCATTTAAATAGGATTTAATAACTTTTTCATTGTGTTCTTCATTTTATTTCTTGTTTTCATGTTTCAAATGAATTTCATGGGGAATGATGTTTCAAACTTGCATATTCGACTAATTGTGTGCTTGTGTAGTTCTAGGATCACCATTTACACTTATTCACATCATTCCCATAAATAGGAGAGATAGGAGGGGGTACATATTTAAGACAAGTGTCAACATTTTCACTTTCTTGCACTAAGAGACTCTCATTACTAAGAAATATATTGAATGAATGATTAACATGCTTATTGACTAAATTTTTCTTTTCAAACTTGGAAAAGATGAATACTAACATTTGTGAAAGTAATCAATGCAAACATAAAATGGAAAGAAACTTAAAATGCAATAGAATGACCTAGAATGAAATGTGTGGATGTAATTTTTAGACTCTAAACAAGGTTATTTGTTGATTAAACTATCAAACAATCTAAAAATGAAATTTTGTAAATGTAAATTTGAAATTAAGTGATGCATGAAATGAATTGTATCAAGCTAGATCTAATGAAATTTATGTAACACTAACTCAACAAACTTACATAGTTTTTCAATGACAACAAACAAAAGTAAAAAAATGAAGTTTTTAATGTCGTAAATGATAGTTTCAAGTTTGATCTGGGAATAATTCACCCAGAGCGGAATATGACTCCCAATCAAGGGTTTTTAGGGATTCAAATGCTAAAAAATACACTACACAAAATACCCAAAAAATAGGTAACACCACCTATAGTAGGACTAAATCACCTAGAGGGGCGAATGACTCCCAATTAGGGTTTTTACACCAAATTCAATTATTTTTTAGTTGATTCTAATGTTTCGAACTTGTATGATGTTTGGACTATTTGAAATTGTATAATTTTAGTGAAATTTAATGATCTAAGATGCAAAAATGCAACCTATATGCACTTTCACTAATGCAATATTTAGGAACCCTAGATGAAAATTAACTAATGCAAGACCTAATGCAAAGTTAATGTAAGCTAAATCTAGGACTATGATGCACTCCAAATTAGAAAAAAAGGTGTTCTAAAGGTTAGATTCACCAAAATGAAACCTTCAAAAAAATTTGGCTCTATGGTGTAAGAGGGTTTGGATTGAGGCAATCACTGACTCAATGCTCCATGTCTCACCTTGATGAACCCCTTTGGTGTCACTCTCCACCACTCAACCTATAGGTCCTATACTATCTAGGCACCCCTAGTTCTTCTGGCCAACCCTCCTACCATTGGCAATGCCTCAACCAAACAAAACTTGGTGCTCTTCCTCTCATTCACTCCCTAGCCCTTAATACCCTTAAAGACTAGCTATCCTCCAATGTTTCCTAATCTTGTTGCATGGGTGTGATATCTCTTCCACGTCTTCAAATCCATCCTACTATGATTCTTTATCATTCACAAGTCTTCTTTCTTCCATCGCTTCCACCAAAACCTAGTTTAGGGTTTAAGAAGACCTAGTAGCCCTTGAGCCCCAATTGGGTCTCTTAACCCGAGAAATTAGGCTATTGCTCCTTCCTTCCTGGTGAATAGCATAAGCTTACACAAGGAACCTTGGCTCAATTTCTAAGCACTTCAAGGTTTTTGGGGTTTTAGGCCTTCATAGGTCGTACACAGGGGTAACCCTGATTTTGAGAAATTTAGGCTTTTTAAAGCCTTTCTTGGACACATAGTGAATTGTTTCCTTCTTCTAGCCACCAAATGGATTGTTGATGACTCTTGACTCTTGCCTATCCTTTTTAAAGGTCTCCTACAGACACTACACACTTTTCCTTAATACACATTCATCACCCCTGCACGTTAGGACTCATCTTTGACTGTCTTTTCCAAGCCGGGCACTAACAGTCTCGCCTAGGAAAAGACTTTGAGCATGCTTTCAAAGCTCCTAATGACTTCTACCACAAAAATTTGTACAGACATGGAGCTTGGCCACATCCCCAACAAATCCATACTTCCTGGTACAGAGGGAATGCAGCCTAAAACTCCATTTTTACATAGTTTACCAGTCAAGATAGCAGACAAAAGAAAACACAAAATTTAAAAAGAAAAGATGAAAGTGATTGACTGACTATCTATTGTGCCAAAACAATGCTTCCAGAGACTACACTACACACTAAACAAGAACACAAATTGCCTCTTCTAATTCATTTAACTGCTATTATAGAAACAAGAATAGAAAAACAAAATTTGCACACCAAAATTACTGTCTTTTATTTATTCTCATCGAACTATCAATGTTCCAAATGCTTCCAACCTCTCAAAAAGGTCGAGTGCTTCTTTTTAAAGGTTCACCAGGTGGTTACTCTTTCCTTGGTCAGACATAACCACCACCTTAAGCAAAAATTGCTCCAATGCAACATTTTTGGACTTTATTTCAACTTCTAGTGATTCCTAGCTGAGAAACTCATCCATTGAAACATGAATTCCTAATCAACCTTTATGATAACATGATATAACTCTACTAACTCAAAATTAAATGGTCAACATGACCATGAAGCATTAAAACACAAACATTCTCCTAAACATCAAGTTTTAGCCTAGTGTTCCTCTATGCTTCCTAGGTGCTCCTACACCATTCTCCCCCTCTCAGCTCAAACACTAAGGAATGGAAGGAGAGAGTAATGAGAATTCAATTCCAAGCTTTGTAAATTGATCTTATTGTATCCAAATGGCTTCTGATTCAAGTTTGTTCTTCCACTGGATAAGGTGCTCCATATATACTTTTGCACTCTTGACTGTAAGATCTTCGCTGCCTTAAACTTGTCTTGTTGAGGAAAGTTCACATTACTATGTCCTTGAATATTTCCTTGCTGTTCTTCTCCTCATCATTGATTGATCCCTTGTACTTGATCAAATCAGCAACATTGAAAACTGGAGAGATGCCCAAATCTGATGGTAAGTCCACCTTATATGCATTCTTGCCATATTTCGCCAACACCTTGCATGGACCCACTCTTTTCATCTGTAACTTGGTTGCCATGCCCTTCTGCAATCTGGATTTGTTGAGGTGGACCATAACATAGTCCCCAACTACAAATTGCACATCTCTCTTTGACAAATCAACTTTTTCCTTCAACTTGTGGGTTGCCGCTGGGACTGTGTTCTTGACCTGCTCATGAATCTCCTTCATGGTCTGGGTGAAGTCCTCTGCATTTCCACTCCTATTCTCCCTAGTTCCAAGGTCTCCAAGTTCGTAAATACCTCTTGGGTACATTCCATACACAACCTCAAAAGGACTTTTCCTTGTAGTTCTATTGACACTATCATTATAGGAATATTCAGCTTGGAAAATAACCATATCCCATGTTTGTCCATATTCTTTAGTCAAGCACCTCAGAAGATTTCCTAGCACTCTATTAACCACCTATGTTTGACCATCGGTCTAAGGATGGTAAGCTGATCCAAATGACAGATTTGCTCCCAATCTGCTCCATAGAGTCTTCCAAAAATGACTCATGAACTTCACATCTCTGTCAGAAACAATGCTTAGAGGTAGTCCATGGATCCTAACAACTTCCTTAAAGAAAAGATGAGCTATGTAGCTTGCATCATGAGTGGTTTTGTAGGGAATAAAATGACTCATCTTGCTAAATCTATCTACCACAACATAAACATTGTCAAAACCAGTTTTGGTCTTAGGAAGACCTACCACAAAATCCATGCTCACACACTCCCAAGGTTTATTTGGAATTGGTAGGGGTTGATAAAGACCAGCATTACTAGCTCCTCCCTTAGCTCTCATGCATACAACACACTATTCCACATATTTTCTATCTCTTGCTAGCTTAGGCCAATAATAGAACCTTTGTACTAGTTCTAAAGTCTTATTGATGCCAAAATTCCCACTAAGACTGCCATTGTGTTTTTCTTGGATTAGATTTTCTCTCATTGACCCTCTTGGAACACACAACTGATTACCCTTAAATAAAAATCCATTTTTCAATGTATACTCATCATATTGACTATGAAAATTATTTTCAAAATTAGAACATACCTTGTAAGCTTATGAGGAGTCTTCATCTTCACCATAGAGGTCTTTGAAACTCTCTAATCCAATGCTCTTCAGCTATATCTCTTGGACTGTCAACAACCTTCTGCTCAAAGCATCTGCCACATTGTTCATTTTCCCTTTCTTGTGCTTGATGGTAAAAGTAAAAGCTTGGATGTATTCCATCCATTTCAAATTCCTATTACTTAACTTCTCTTGGGTGTTGATATAGCTAAGTTCCTAGTTATCTATGAAGACCACAAACTCTTTGGGCAACAAATAATGCCTCCACTTCCTAATGGACTACACTAAAGCATATAACTCAAGATCATAGGTCGAGTAATTTTGCTTGGCTTCATTGAGTTTTTCACTAAAGAAGGCTATAGTCCTACCTTCTTGACTAAGTACTCCTCCTACTGCGACTCCACTTGCATCACACTCAATTGTGAACAACTTGTCAAAACTAGGCAATAATAGAATTGGTTGAGTTGCCACTTCTTGTTTCAGTTTTTCAAACCCTTTATCAGCCTCTTGAGTCAACTTAAACTTTGATTTTATACCACCCTTGATTGTATCTAGTAGTGGTGCACATATACCACTAAAATTCCTTATGAATTTTCTATAAAACTGAGCCAAACCATGAAAACTTCTTACCGTTGTTGCTATGGTTGGTGTGGGCCAGTTTAGGATGGCTTCCACATTGCTTGGATCCATCTTCAATGTTCCTTGGGATACTACAAACCCCAAATACACAAGTTCCTGCTTGAAGAACTCACACTTCTCAAGATTCATTACCAACTTCTCTTCTTGCAACCTTTTAAGAACCATCTCCACATGCTTCAAATGTTCTTCTACTGTCTTACTGAAAATCGATATGTCATCAAGATAGACTACCACAAAAATCCCTATGAAATCCTTAAGCACTTCATTCATTAGTCTCATGAACATGCTAGGTGCATTGGAAAGGCCAAATGGCATCACTTTCCACTCATATAACCCATCATTTGTCTTAAAAGTTGTCTTCCATTCATCACCATCCTTAATTCTGATCTGATGGTATCTACTTTTGAGATTCAACTTGGTGTAATATTGTGCTCCTCCAAGGCAATCCATTAAGTCTTCTATTCTAGGAATTGGAAACCTATACCTAATTGTGATTCTATTTATTGCTCTAGAATCAGTACATAACCTCCATTTTCCTCCTTTCTTAGTTGCTAAAACCACTGGCACTGCACATGGGCTGATGCTCTTTTGAATCAATCCTTGATCCAATAATTCTTGCACTTGCCTAGCTACCTCTAGATTCTGATCCAGTGTGAGTTTGTATGCTGCTTTGTTAGGTAATGAAGCTCCAAGAATGAAGTCTATTTGATGACTTATTGCTCTCTTTGGTGGTAAAGTTGTTGGTGTGCCATCACTGACTATGCTCTTGTACTTATCAAGAAACTTTTGGACTACTTCTGGTAGGACTATCCTTTCAGCCTTTTCCTCCTCTTTGGGCTGCATCATGGTCACATACCCTACATTCCATTGGTCTAGATCCTTAATGAACTCCTTGCCACTACTCAACATGATTTTTGGTACCTTTAACTGTCCTTCATCTTCTTCTAACAATGACTGCAACTTGAAGGTTCTTCCGTCCTTCTTGAATGAGATGGTGTTCTCTTTCCCATCATAAATGGCACTTCAGTCATATTGCCATAGTCTTCCCAGTAGTAGATGGCATGCATCCATGGGTAATACATCACAAACTAGCTTATCCTTATATCGTCCAATTGAAAATTCCACCATTACTTGCTCATTAACCAAAACACTCTGCCCTTTATTCAGCCATGTAACCTTGTAGGGGTTGGTATGAGGTACCTTCTACAATTTCAGCTTAGTTACTGCCTCCTCTGAGATTATATTATCTATAGAACCAGAATCTACAATGACCTTGCATACTTTACCAAGTATTTTGCACCTTACTCTAAAAAGAGCTCTTCTTTGCTTAGGTTCCTCCCTGACTGGTTGTCTGATCAGCACTCTATTAAACATCAAACTTTCTCCATTTTCAGACTCAATATGACTGATCTCAATTGCCTTAGGACTCATGGTGTCCTCTTGTACATAGGCCATTCTCTTTTCGTTGCTTGAAGAAGAAGCTTTCTCCGGGCATCTATAAGCAGGGTGACCTAGTTGGTTGCAATGGTAACACTTCATACTTGCAAAATAAGAGTTTATTTTTCCTACTCCTCTTCCTCTGTTTGAGCCTCCTTGAGGTCCTCTTCCTTTGTTAAATCCTCCTCTTGAAAATGTTTTACCTCCATGCTCAGTGAGTTTTGATTCTCCTTGTTTTCTTTGGTCACTACCTCTTCCTTGGTAGCCACCATGCTGTCCTCTTTGATCTCTGCCTTTGCCTCTGCCCCTAGAAGACTAATCTTGCTTCCTCTTGTTCCTTTCTTCAATCTTGATATCCAATTGATAACATTGGTGTACTGTCTTGGGACTTAGTAAGGCCATTTCCTCTTGGATATTCCACTTCAAACAATTGAGATACCTAGCCACTTTGAGGCTCTCATCCTCTATCACATTAGACCTCATACAAAGATTTTGAAACTCCTAGTGTAAGTGTTTACAGCAACCTTCACCTTGAGCTTCAATGACTCCATCACACTTGACTCCAAGCTGATTCACATGCCTTCTATCCAGTCCATGACTAGGTCAGGTTCCATCTTTCCACTAAATAGTGGTATGCCTTCAAGTGCTTTTCCACTCAAGGCTTTCAATGCCTTCAAGAAAGGCTTCTCCTTCAAAATAGGTTCAGGTTCAGGGATCTTATCTTCCTCTGCAACCTCTTCTTCTTTTGGCATTCTTCCCTCAAACTGTGCACTCCTCACTGCTGCCTCAAGTTGGGCTATTCTTTCCCTCAACTGCCTATTGTCTTCTTCTTGGTCTTCAACCTTCTTTTCCAACTCAGCATTTGTCACCATGGTGGTAGAATCACTTGACTCAATGTCTGACATGCAATATTTCTTTCCCAAATCTTTAACTGCTCTGATACCAATATGGTCTAAGAGGGTTTGGATTGAGGCAATCACTGACTCAATGCTCTGGGTCTCACCTTGATGAACCCCTTTGATGTCACTCTCCATCACTCAACCTATAGGTCCTATACTATCTAGGCACCCCTGGTTCTTCTAGCCAACCCTCCTACCATTTACAATGCCTCAACCAAACAAAACTTGGTGCTCTTCCTCTCATTCACTCCCTAGCCCTTAATACCCTTAAAGACTAGCTATCCTCCAATGTTTCCTAATCTTGTTGCAGGGGTGTGATATCTCTTCCATGGCTTCAAAACCATCCTATTGTGATTCTTGATCATTCACAAGTCTTCTTTCTTCCATCCCTGCCACCAAAACCTAGTTTAGGGTTTAAGAAGACCTAGTAGCCCTTGAGCCCCAATTGGGTCTCTTAACCCGAGAAATTAGGCTATTGCTCCTTCCTACCTGGTGAATAGCATAAGCTTACAAAAGGAACCCTGGCTCAATTTTCAAGCACTTCAAGGTTTTTGGGGTTTTAGGCCTTCACAGGCCGTACACAGGGGTAACCCTGATTTTGAGAGATTTAGGCTTTTTAAAGCCTTTCTTGGACACACAGTGAATTGTTTCCTTCTTCCAACCACCAAATGGATTGTTGATGATTCTTGACTCTTGACTGGCCTTTGTAAAGGCCTCCTGTAGACACTACACACTTTTCCTTAATACACATTCATCACCCCTGCACGTTAGGACTCATCTTTGACTGTCTTTTCCAAGCCGAGCACTAACAGTCTCACCTAGGAAAAGACTTTGAGCATGCTTTCAAAGCTCCTAATGACTTATACCACTAAAATTTGTGTAGACATGGAGCCTGGCCACACCCCCAACAAATCCATACTTCCTGGTATGGAGGGAATGCAGCCTAAAACTCCATTTTTACACAGTTTACCAATCAAGACAGTAGACAAAAGAAAACACAAAATTTACAAAGAAAAGATGAAAGCGACTGACTGACGATCTGTTGTTCCAAAACAATGCTTCTAGAGACTACACTACATGCTAAACAAGAACACAAATTGCCTCTTCTAATTCATTTAATTGCTATTACAGAAACAAGAACAGAAAAATAGAATTTGCACACCAAAATTACTGTCTTTTATTTATTCTCATAAAACTATCAATGTTCCAAATGCTTCCAACCTCTCAAACAGGTCGAGTGCTTCTTTTTAAAGGTTCACCAGGTGGTTACTCTTTCCTTGGTCGGACATAACCACCACCTTAAGCAAAAATTTGCTCCAATGCAACATTTTTGGACTTTATTTCAACATCTAGTGATTCCTAGCTGAGAAACTCATCCATTGAAACATGAATTCCTAATCAACCTTTATGATAACATGCTATAACTCTACTAACTCAAAATTAAATGGTGAACATGACCATGAAGCATTAAAACACAAAAATTCTCCTAAAGTTCAAGTTTTAGCCTAGTGTTCCTCTATGCTTCCTAGGTGCTCCTACACCACTCTATGTTTTAGGGGTAGGACAATTCTTTTCTCCTAGTTTCCTTCATGGAAACCCTAGAGATTTCAATCCAAGGATGGAATGGGGAAAATAAATCTACTAGAAGGGGTGTCCTAGAGTGTGATTAAATACTAAAGGGGTTTTCACCACCAATCAAGGGCTTGGAAAGATAAGAAATGTAAAGGATATGCACAACTCAAGTTAATGATCTAAATTATGAAAATGAAATTTAGAAGAATGAACTAAGATTGAATAGAGGGGTACTTGGAAGATAGATGTAGTCAAAAAAACCTTTGAAACCCTAAAATATTGACTTTTAATGCTCACTAGGACTCATACGCCAACAAGTGTGGTTTACTCCTAGACTAGGGTTTTTGTGCAGAAACTAGAATCTTTTAGGGATTATTCTAGATCTCTTGAAATATGGGAAAAAACACTATAGTGGGACTCATATGCCACAAGTGACATATCATTCCCATTCTTATTTTTGGGAAGGTCAAGATCTGAATCTTCTCTCTTATCTCTTCTATTCTTGCCACACTTTGTTTTCGGGTCTGAAACTATGAATTAGGACTTGTAGGTGACTTTTTTGAAGATGACAACCTTGTGACAACTTGACAACCTTCCTCAATATTGTAACTTTATCTTCAAGGGATCTTCAAGTCTCAATACACCTAGATATACAATCAAACATGTAGAGAGAGATTAAAACTTGTTTATTTTTAAGAAATAGGGGTTTGCCTTGCTGAAACCATGTTTAGGTAATTAAACCTTATAATGAAACAATAAAACATGAACATAAAACATGAAACATGAACAATGATACCTTGAATGATTTCTTGAAATGTAAATCAACAATCTAGCATGAAGTGGCCATTAATAATGTAGATCTTGATCTTGAATTAGATGTGGAACAATGCTTAAATTGGATCTTGAATTCTACATCACAACACTAGCTCGACAACATACTTGATGCTTTATTCCCTTGACATAATGATGGATCTTAAATTTCTGCAACAAATGATGAAGAAATTTTCACTTGAATGCTTTATAAATGCTCTTGAATTTCCTTGAATACTCTTGTGAATTATCTTAAACATTCTCTTGATTTCTTATGATATTATAGAATTTCTTAGGTGAAATAATGATTTGAAACCTTGTTTATATAGGAATTCCATCTCACTTACCATTTATTAGATCCAAAATGTTGACATTCATGAAATTTGAATCCAAAACCCTAATATCCTACTCAAAACCCTAAAAAGGGTCCAAATGGGACTCATACACCCAAGGTTGTGCATAGGTCCCATCTGGGTGAGACTCATACACCCAAGGTGGCGTATGGGTCCCACCAAGGCATTTTAAGTATAGGAAATGTTGGGGGTTTAAGATAGTGAGTATATTTGTTGATTATGTCAGAATCTCGATTGAAATAAGCCTTGGGATGCATAATAAAGGGTCTTAGGGGCCTATTAATGATGATTTGAATGTCATAAATGCAAGAGGGCCCAAAACTTAGTGTGAAGATGTAAATAAATACACTTTACAAGGTAAAATTAGGTCTATTTAGCTTAAAAGGGCCCTAAACCCAATGTGAATGTGTAAAAAACATTACAACACTAGATCAAGGTGACATTAGGTCCATTTTAATGTCAATAATTCCCAAATTAATTGTGAAAATGTAAAGAAAAACATTTTTTTACACTACATTCCCAATGATTTTTTGGGGTAAAATGATTATTTTCTACTCCCCATTTTACCACACACTCACTATCTAGTAAACCTCCATAGTTTCATGATTTTTTGTGATTAAATGATGAGGCATCTCAAGGGTTTGAACACATATCTGTATAAAATAATATATTTATCTAATTGGACCTTTTTCTTAATAATCCATGTGTATTTGTATGCATGCATATAATTCTATGCTTGGAACTTTTAAATGTCAAGTATGTCCACTACCTATGTATGATTGTCTCAAGTTTTTGTTTCCAACTTAATATAGTATAATAAATCTTAATTTTGGAGCTATTCTTCATATGTATCTACAAACACACACACACACATATATACATCTATACATGTAAATATGTTCAGTGTCTATGAATGTTTGTAGTTTCAAGTATCAACTGAACACTAAATACAAATGGTATACATACATGTACATGTATATATACATGCATACATACATACATACATATATATATGTGTGTTTATGTATTTGAAAATGTAAATGTAAATGCAAGTATAAATGCAAAGAGAATATTGTTTTGTAGTGTTATAGATGCAACATATATCCATAAATTAATGTAATTGAAATTATAAATTCTTCAATGCATATTATATTAAATCGATCAAACTATTAAACTACCCAAGTAATAAATAAAAATAAGAAATGTATATGTATGTGTATTTTAAAATTTCGGTGAAAAATAAATAAGAATAATGAACAATAGAAAAGAACACAATTTCTATTGGGTCATCTCCAAAGTTTAGTCTTTAAATACTTTACCTCATTTCAACTTCTAAATTAACATTCTCTATAAACCTCCCAACCATTTCACATGCGTACCACAACAAAAATATATAATTGAGAAAACATACATGAAAAATAGTTAATTAAAAAACTAAAATGACATATTAGTTACTAAAGGAACTAGTACATTGTTAAATTGAAATTTCTAGCCATATCAAAAAAATATCCCAAACTATGTGGTGTGTTAACAAACACAATAATTGAATTACATGTCATGAAAATTCTCACATTGCCTCCCCTTATTCTACCATTCCTACAAGAAAAAATTTACAACTGAGGGTAGTAAAAAATAAACATCAAAGGAAATTTTAAATAATTAAAAAGAGTTCAACATCTTAATATTTACAGATGGAAAAATGCATAAATATGTAAATCAACAAACAACCACACATACACACACATGAAAATATATTTGTGTGTGTATGTTTATTTATGAATACTAAAACATAGATATATGTGAATGGAATTGTATACCAAGATATATATATTTAAGTTATAACTGAATAGAACTTCAAGTTATATTCAACCATTCTCATCATCCCTAGATATATGAGGAATGTGCAAAGGATTCCAATCAATGCTCTATAGTATGGAGAGGATATTACTAGAGGAGAATAATTATGAATGCCATTGGCTACTTTCCCTCTTATTTAGTAATTTGAATTTGACAATTCAGTGCATTCAATTTGGTTGTTGCGTTTCAAATTTGATTTTTTTTGGGGATGATCCCATCATTCAAATTTTGAGATTCCATTTACATATATTTTTTGTGTTGAAATGAGTGAATTATGCATTATATTTATATTTGATGTTTATTAGGGGAGCCTTATATAATTAACATTTTATGTATGTTCATATACAAAATGGTGTTAATAGCTAACTTTGCATACCCATAACTCATGAAGAGTAATAAAAGATTAATATGTATTCTTATGTGTTAAACTACCAACCTAAACTTCAAACTAAGTGGCATTAGTACATAAACATTCATATACATAAAAACATAAGCATGCATCCGTACACTCATAGAAACATATACATACATATATAAAGAAACAAAAACATAGATACATATACTTCACAAAACATAAAAGACCCAATAGCCTTCTGCTATAACCACCAATTCATACTTAAAAAACTCCTAACTATTTCAATATTAGGGTGGAATTATAACAATTATATTATTCATATACATGCTCAAAAGTGGATAGGTAAAATTCACAAGTTAGCGTTTGAGGTTTAGGTTAGCAATCATAATAGTGTGCACCTACACATTATTCACCAAGTGTTAACACTAGACACAACTATGCATTCAATCCAGTTAATACTCATGTCAGTTCTGATGGTGGATGATTTCCCACACTTTTTAAGGGGTAAAATTATATTATATGGATATGAATGTATAGATACATGCATGCATACATAAATGCATATATATAGATATAAATATGTATGTATATATGTATAGATAGAAACATATATATTTCTATTTATAGAAATGTATGAAGTGTAATAAAAATTTAAGAATTACTAAAACTTAATATATTCATACATAGTGTATAGACTCATATATATATGTATAGGGACATACATACATACATACCAAACTACAAATTTTATGGGAAAAGGGCTTATCTTGCACTTCTAAGGTTTTTCACCTAAAAGGAGAGAGTTTTTTTCTACACAAAACTTGGAGGTTCATTCAAATTTGATTGTAAATATAATTGTGAATGTGTCTAAATGAAGTTTCCTAAATGAAATAAATTAATGAATTACACTAACTAATAATGTAAAACTAATGAAATGAAAGATGTTTGAAAACACAATGTAAACTGGTCGAAGATCGCATGTAAACAACAACAAAAATGAAAGAGACTGGATAGGTGCACCTAGCAATTGAAGATTGATGTAAAGAGGCTCTCGAATCTTGTAGAATTTGTTGTTCAAGGCAATTGGGACACTTATTCCAAGTTGGGTGACATAGTCCCATTTCAGGGAGATTCTGTCGGAATTGGTTTCAGAAAACTAGGTATCCAAAACTATAAAACTCACTTTTCAGGCTTGGCAGTGTGACTAACTCATCAATGATGGAGACTTAGTCCACCTTCAAATTTTGATAATCTCATAAATACAATCTGTAGCTTTCAACTTGTACCTCAGCTCTTGAAAAGAATCTAGATCTGAATCTGTAGACTTTGACCTATAGATTATCTCCAAGCTTCTTTTAGGGTTTTGTTGACTTTGAATGATGTTGATAAGATTTTGACACCTTTTAACACCTTAATATTTGAAAAATATCCATACAATACTTGAAAAACACTCATTCAAATAGGGGAAAAGGGTTAAGGGTTAGAGAACAAGGTTTTTCCTTAGTCAAAACCCATTTTTGTAATCAACCCTTGAAAATGAAATGAAATAGAAAGAGATTGATGAATTCACAACATGAAAATGCTACAACTCAACAAACCCTTGAAGTATAAATCTAGAGATATGCAAGTAGCAGCTCCAATGGATGAATTCTTGAAGTTCCTAGAATTTTTGGATTGTTGAGGAAGATAGATAGCCTAATCATCAATTGTTGGGGGTTGAAAATGAGGGGAAACCCTTTATTTATACATGATTTTCCCTAATTATTCAAGATACCTCATCATAGGTTGACCTTAAGGTCTAGAGAATAATATCCCGCCAAAAAAAAAAAAAAGTTTGATTTTTAAGCTAGATGGGACTAAGTTGCCCCAGGTGGCGACTTGGTCCCACCAGGGAAATTTTACTAGGTATCAAAAATTAAAGTGCATTTAATGATGTTTAACAAGATTATTCTCCAAAACATAGTCAAGTATGACCTATAAGTGCATTAAAGGGTCAATTAAACATAAGAAAGGGTCAAATTATTGATGAAAAGCCTAGAAAATTGTTAGATTTTGTTACAACTTACAAAACTTTGAAATAAGGCTTGGTAAGAGGTTATTTAGGTGAATTATACTAGAAAAAACCTAGAAAAGTGGGAAAGTGTGTTACAACACTTCACAACATCTTTGTAAGTCATCATTAGGTTTTTGTTGATTTACAAGTGTTCAAGAACAAATGTGAATGTGTTGGTCACATTACAACATTAAATCTAGGAGAAATCAAGCCAAAATCTATAGAAAAGTACCAAATGAGTGTAAAAATGTCCAAGAATACATTTTTTTGTGACACATTTAGCCCCCACTTTAGTGAGAAGATGAACTTTCTTCAAACTCACACTAAAGTAGCCCAACATACATATCAAGAGGGATCCAAATACATCCATGCTAGAAAGATGAGACAACAATAATCAAGAGGGATGATCAAGCCCCTAGGATCAAGGTCTCATGGAAAACCAAAAATTATCACAAAAGATCACACAAGAAAGTGATGTGAAAGAATGAAAGGGAAAGGAAAGTCGGATCAAGCTTCGACCATTTTTCTAGCTAGTTTTGGATCAAATATAGGATTTTTATCCTAGAGGATGCATACTCACTCTAAGGTGATGAAACTTATGGCTGTCCACTAGGTGAAAAGGCAAAAAAGGTGAGAAAAATACACTCATGGATGGTATGCACTCACACACACATAGATGGCTATGGGGAAATTCATGCTGCTGGTTGGGCTTCCCACTTAAACCATACCAAAGTTATACCTCCTGATAACTTTAATAAGGTTCCACAAAAGAAAATGGCATTTCGAGCTTCATGAGACAAGAAAAACTTCGTATGCTTGGAGCTCATGAACAAACACGATTGCACCATAGGTATGCAAGTTGTGTTATGTAAGGTGGCGATATAAAAAATTCAAAATGCAACATGCAAAGGAGTCTTGCTTAGTTCATGCAATGTGTTTAACTTAGGGAACATTGTGTCTAATTTATCAAAGAGAGGACCAATCAAAGAATATAAAATTCGCAACTTAGGGGATGAAGTGTGTCACATCAAGCCACTAAGAGGAATGTAAAATGTTGAGATATATCACATTCATGAAGGAAATTACACCCAATGTCATCCATAAAGTGGCATACACATCGTATGAAGTAACAAGGCTGCACTAAGAACCAAGAAAAGAAAAAAATACAAAAATAAATAATGCCAATGTATTCCCCCACTTTAAAGGAATTTCTACACACCATACTGTGAGAAATTACTTTAAAGTAGAAAAATGAAAAATGAAAAAAGAAATAAAATACATGAGAGCCAACTTGGAAAGCCCCTATGTGAAGTCATATGTTTCCAAGTAAGGTTGCATCATGCAAAATGAAAAATAAAGGAAAAGAAAAGGGGTTGCCCCCAAAATAAAAAAACCAAACACATAACGGATCTATGTATTTGGGGTCAGTATGTTTGTTGCTGCAATTTTTTTTTAGAGAGCTTATAACTATCATCATCCCCCAAATACATAGAACTAGAAGAATGACACAGAGAGAGTGAAAACAAAGAAAAAGAAAGATCCCTTTGGGTCAACATGGAAGAGACATAGGGTGTCTCCACGCTTTGCATCATCCCCAAAAGGAAAAAAAGAGCCAAAAGAGAAAAGGAAAAGGAAAAGGAAAAATGAAGAGAAAAATCCTTTTGGTTCAACATAAAGGAGACATTGTAGTCTCAATGCCTTGCATCATCCCCAAAAGGAAAACACGATAAAAAAAAAAGGCAAAGATAACAAAAAAGGGGCCTTTTGGGTCAACATGAAGGAGACATTGTGGTCTCAATGCCTTGCATCATCTCGAAAAGGAGAACACAAGAAAAATAAAAATGCAAGGGTCCTTTTGGGTCAACATGAAGGAGAGATTGCAGTCTCAATGCCTTGCATCATCCCCAAAAGGAGAACAAAAGCAAAAGGGAAAAGAGAAAACACAAAAGAAAGGAATGACATATAGAAGAATGAAGGTAAAAATAGAGGAATGTGACAATGAGAGAGAGAATCAAATAGAACAATACGAGGGATTACAATACACACATACAAAATAAAAATAAAATGTAAAAGACAAGTAGAGAAAATGCAAGTCAACCATCTAGCAAGTCATCTGCCTCCCAATCTTGTTCACTGTATGGTGAGGGCAGATGGTTGGATAGAGGGACAACAAAAATTGCAGAACTAGTATCAAAGTCAATACTTGTCCTAGGAGAGTTTTCATGCAAGCTCATGGAAGAGGAAAACAATGTGTTCAAATCATTATGCACCTCTTCGTCAATTTTAGCAACCTCATCATCGTCATCCAGATTAATCATAATAGGTAGAGGAATGATGATGTATGTTGAATAATTGAACTCTCGTTTTGATTGGTGTATATGGGTGGTGGGTTGTGGTTTGGGAGGAGGATCATCATGCATTTCTTTTGTCAACCATGGATTATGATTTTCTTGATTGTCTTCTTCATGTAACTTTCAAGCAAGGGCACGATATCTATGCCTACACTCCCTAGCACATCTATTTCTTTTGATTTTTTGTGTTTGAGAAGGGGTGGGTTGGTCAACCATAGGTTTATTTTCATACCAAAGGGGAGGAATAGAAGGAAACATGGAAGGTTGTCTAGCCACTTTCTCCTGTTCTTTGTAAACTTATTTTATGCAAGGAGGCATGATGGAATTACTTTTGTAGTCTCATGGTCTCTTAGACGATGTTGGGGAGGTGTCAAGTGTCAGTTGAGTTTAGTTATGTGGTTCTTATTTTTTAGGTTAGAGCATTGTCTCATCGAGAACGGGAGTGTCTGAAGTGGATGGGGACATGTTGTAGAGAGATAGTTTGGTTATTTTCTTTGCTTTAAATTTTTGGTAAGCAATGAAAAAGAAATATTTTTGAGGCATTATGGGTTCCATGGGTTTAGGCCAAAAGGATTCTAAGGAAAAATTTCCTTTGGAAGACAAAGGGTTAAAGCTGCTATAGTGAATAGTGAACATGTCATTGTCAAAGGGATACTTTAAAAATTTGTGAAGAACCGAAGGGATAAATTTCATTGAGTGAAGCCATGGGTGGCCTAGCCTCAAACGAAACTGGTTTGATTGTGGGATGATGTAGGATGTAACATCCAATGTTTTAGGTCCTATTTGTAATGGTAGGATGATCGATCCTATCTTAGGTAAATAAAAACCATTTTATTTTTTTATCCATGCTTTAGTTTAATATCATAGTAATTTTGATAAACATCATGTAATACAAAAAAATCCTCCATGATCACATTCTCGCCATAGGTGGGATCTGTTAGTATCCCATTAGTGGGCTTCTAATAGATAGGACCGACTATGTAGAGAGGACCATCATGGATATTTTTAAGTATATCCTGAGAGGAGAAAGTAATATCAAGATATTTCTTAGGTTGGCCCTTATGAGGGATAACATCTATCACACCTACCATTTCATCCATCAGATTAACATGGGTAACATGTGTGGTAGGATCAGAATTTCCATCATCTTTAGCAACATTAATCACATCATTATTTGTGGTTTCACTAGCTTTGACAATGAAATATTATTTTTGGGAATTGGATTAGTGAAAAATTGTAAGTTTTGATTTGGAGGGGCACCAGAATTATTGCCTTGATCATTAACAGGTGCAATGAATAGACGACCATAATCAATGAGGTCTTGAACAAGATACTTAAGATGCTTTCACTATTTTGTGTCATGTCCATTTTGTCTATGAAAATGGCAATAAGCATTGGAGTTAAAGTTTGGAGGTAAAGGCTTAGTAGGGTCGGGTGTGTGAACGATAGGTAAGGTAATCATTTTTTGTTGTAAAAGTTGAGACATTGTGTTATGAAGGGTGTTTGGTAAAGGTGTGAAGTGTCTTTTTGGATCTCCATAACTAAAAGGCACCACGGTTTTAACAACTGCTACTTGGTTGTTGATGGTTTGAGTTGGTTGTTGAGTGGGGTTAAATTGTACGAACCATTTGTTTTTCTTTCTAAATGGTTGGGAATTGGTTGGGTTAGCATGTTCATATTTCCAAATTCGAGTAGAAGTGGATCGCGTATCTCAACTGCTAATCAAATTGTGGTAATCACAAAGGGTTGTGCATAAATGCATGAAAGAGGGTAATTTTATCATAGTGAGTTTTTCTTGAAGATGATTTTGCAATTTTCCTATGAACATCTTATGAATATGTAGGTTAGGGATCTTGACATCAATTGATAGTGTGAGATAAAATCAGTTATCTTTTTGTCAATATTTTTCTTGCATCACATCAAATCAGCCAAGGTATTCTTGGGAGTCATATGAACTTAATGATTGATAAATGCATCAAAAAAATTATTAAATGAACAAATTGAATTGTTTAGTAAAGAAGAGAACCATTACAAGGCAATATATTTTAAAGTCCTAGGAAACAATTTTGCTAGCAGTTTATCATCAAGGACAAAGTCACTACATAAAGTAGTGTATGCATTAACATGGTTAGAAGGATCTCCCTTCCCTTCACATTTCTCAAATCCAAGCATCTCTATTTCTTGTGGCATAGGGGTTCACAATATTTCTAAGGAAAATGGCTTGCTACAAACATAATCTAAGGGTGGGGCATTCTAATTTTGGTTAATGGTAGAAATTTGTTGTTGCATGGATGAGACAGTTTGGAAAAGTTGTGTTATGAGAGGGCTAGTGTAAGTGGTATGAGGTGGAAGAGAAAGTGATGATGGATTGTATGTAGTGGTAGGGAAACTGGATGGAATGTTGATGGATGGTATGGTAGAAGAGGATAAAACATGTGGTGCCACATAGGAGGTAGGAATGCTAGTAGGAATACTGATGGAAGGAATCACATTGCTAACTAGTTTCATTGTGGTGGTTTCATTAAGAGAGGAATAGGTAGGTATGGAGGTTACTATTAAGGGAGGAGGAGTTTGAGGTCCTCCTTGGCTAAGCACGGTGTTTGTTGATTGAGAGACACTAGTGGTTGAAGGAACATATTTTTGATATATCTCCACTATTTGTTTCACAATATCTAGGCGTTCATCATTATCAAGCATGCGATGTATGTTGTCTATAGTTGGAATTGTGGTATCTAAAATGGTTTCAAGGCTCACTTGATGTTGCAAGTATGCTAAGTCATCATGAATTTGAATGATCTTTTCTTGTGGTATATCATCAAGCTTATGTTCAATATGCATGCTACCTAAATGTAAAGAGTTAATAAGGGTTTTTTCCATGCCTAGTGTACTATTATCAGTACTAGGAGTGGAAGCTCTAGATAACCCAAGATCTATAAAAAGTGTGTTGTCACGAGATGCCATGAGTCTCAAACTTCTTCTCAGTAAGGTATCAACAATTAGACACCAAACACTCATACAAAGGTTTCTAAATGTGGGGTGTATGTAATTGGAATGCAAACAAAGAGCACATAAAATTTGATAACTAAAATTCCTGAAAGAAACATAGAAATGCAGAAAAAACAAGCAAAAATGCAGAAAATGTAGAGTAAATTCCAAAAAATGCAGTGATAAATATGCAACTCGACTAAGTCGCCTATGGTGGAAAATTAGTCCAAGCAGTGAATTCTTTAACAATTTTTAGAATTTTTAATTGGTTTATGATTTTTAGGCTTTGCAGATGTAGCTACAATATGAAATTTTATTTTATTTTGAATTTTTGAATGAAATGTAATACAAAAATGCAAACTATATGAGCTTTTCACTAAAGCAATTTTAAAAACCCTAGAATGCAAAACAATGCAAAACCTAATGTAATTTTGATGCAAGCTTTTCCTATGATGAAAATGCACTTGAAATCAGAAGTAAATATGTTCTAAGGGCATGTTCACCAAAATTAATTCAAAATTTTAGGGGAAAGGGGGTTCTCTTGCACTTATAGGGTTTTTCACCTAAAAGGAGAGAGTTCTTTCTACCCAAAACTTGGAGGTTCATTCAAGATTTATTGTAAATATGATTGTGAATGTGTCTAAATGAAGTGTCCTAAATGCAATAAACTAATAAATTAAACTAACTAATAATTTAAAACTAATGAAATGCAATATGTTTGAAAACACAATGTAAAATGACCTAAGAATTCATGCAAACAACAACAAAAATGAAAGAGACTAGAGAGGTGCACCTGTAAACTGAAGTTTGATGCAGAGAGGCTCTGGAATCTTGCAATTTTTTTTCTTCAGGCCAATTGGGATAGTTTTCCCAAGCTGGGTGACTTAGTCATGTTTCACGGAGATTCTACTAGAATAGTTTTTGGAAAACTAGGTATCCATAACTGCCAAAATCACTTTCCAGGTTTGGCAGTGGGACTAATTCGCCAATGATGGTGACTTAGTCCACCTTCAGCTTTCAATAATCTCATAAATGCAATCTGTAGAGTTCAACCTATATTTTAGCTCCTAACAAGAATCTGGATCTGGGTATGTGCAGGATCATCATGGAAAAAACAGGTCCTTAAGTGGCAATGAAAATTCAGAAAATCAGAGTTGGGCAACTTGACATAAAAATTTGAATAAGTTATCTATATTATTTAAAAAATATGTAAGAATAGAATCTATGTCAAATTGAATCTATTTTCTAAACTACTAGGTTAATTTTTGTAAAAAAAAAAATCTATTTGGTGAAAATTTGAAATTTCAATGCAGTAGTACTAAAATTTCAGGGAAAAAATAAAAAGTAGGTGTCTGTTTGACCACCCTAACCATAATAAAATCATAATATTTTTTTATAAAATTTTAGATATAAGTAGAGGACTCATGTCCTGATGTGATGCATATTTTTTTGTATTTTTTTTCCAAGTAAATAATTAATTATGAATTTTTTATTATAACTTTTAAAAAATATAAAAACTGTATGTCTGACCACCTTAACTTGGTCAAAACTTCATGAAATTCAATTTTTTTTTTTTAATACAATAGTATGCGAAGCATAGAATGTGACGCATGTTTTGGATTCAAAAAATGTTATATGGTTTGAAAGATATAGATTTTTTTCAATCAGCCTATCAATCAGGACTTTAGTCGTAATTCAAATAGAAAATGAATAATAATTATTTATTAAATTCAAAATAAAGAATAATTTATATTGGTAGAAAGCTGAGAATCTCCTTTAAAAACCCTTTTCGTTTCATCAATTTAGGGTAAAAAAAAAGTCATCAGCCACATGGGCGAAGTCTAGAAAAACAAGGTAAGCTGTTAAACACGTTTTTTGTGTTGACTTCTTAGGATTGGCATGTCCTAGCCAAATTCCGAAGCAAACCCAAGGCTAATCCCTAGGTAGTAGGTTTTGTGTCAGACATATCGGATATCCGATTTTTTTTATATTTAATTTTAAAAAATCTAATATAGTTTTTAATAAATGATTTAAAAAATTGAAAATTTCAAATCAGATATCCGATTTATTTTATATATAATTTAAAAAAATCTAATATAGCTTTTAATATATAATTTAAAAAATTACAATAAATAATTTATAGTTTATTTTAATATATCTAGTTGAGAATATACAATATAGTTTAGAATTCAATATATAATTTATAATTTATGATAATCTCTTACGGAATTATGTATAATATATAACATATTATACTATTATGTATAATATTTATGTATTATTTATATATTCTAGTTAATGTATAAATATTTATATATATATATATATTAAGTTAATATAAATAATATTATATAACTAATTAATATTACTAATATATTAAATATTTAAATATTATATCCCTCTCTCTCTCCCTCCCTCTCTCCCTCTATCTCTCTCTCTCTCCTCCTCTTCCCCTCTTCCCCTCTCCCTTCCCCCCTAATTCTCTCTCCCTCTCTCAGACCCTTCTTCTCTCTCTCTCTCTCTCTCCTTCTTCCCTCTCCCTTCCCCCTCCTAATTCTCTCTCCCCTCCTTCCCCTCTCCCTTCTACCTCCAAATTCTATCTCTCTCCAAATTCTCTCTCTCTATCCCTTTCCCTCTCTTTCCCACTCTTTATCTCTCCCTCTCTTCCTATATCTCCCCTTCTTCCCGTCTTCCGCCCCCCCCCCTCTCTCTCTCTCCCTCTCCCTCTACCTTCCTCCTCCTAATTATCTCTCTCTATCTCTCCCTTTCCCTCTATCTTTCCCTCTCTCTATCTCTCCCTCTCTTCATCTCTATCCCCTTCTTCCACTCTTCCCCTCTCCCTTCTCCTTCCTAATTCTCTCTCTCTCTCTTTATCCTCTTCTTCTTATCTTCCCCTATCCCTTCCC